>JAOYSI010009168.1:0-11073 GCA_025775065.1 Hiodon alosoides | reverse complement strand
ATATATGAGAGATGTGTGTGTAGCAGTCTTAAACTTCTGCTTTGTGTTGTTCGTTGTGAGCTCAAGTACCTGCCATCTGCTCCAGCATGCATCTGATAGGAAATATAACAGCAATTAGTCTGCACAGATTATGTACTTTCCCCTCACTAACACAATAAGGAAACAGTATTAGCCACTACCAAACCATGAAAAATCTAATTACTGTAAAACATTAAAAACTACAGAAATATCAAAAGCGAACAGTGAAGTGTATCTTTCATATATAATGTTCAAAACCACAAAGAAAAAAAAAAATATTAAAAACTGTACAATACAAACTATTTACAAAAAAAATCTTGATAACCGACCATCAGATCGATACGATAGAAAAACGGACGATCAAAAAAGGGACAGGTCTTATACTGAACAGGAAGGTCCAAACCTCAACACTGCAGATGAATGATCTCACTTTAGGTATCTGAGAACCGTTGTGTGTAAAACAATGCCAATTGGAATCACTCATATTAATCCGTTATACGTGTGGAGTTTGATTCCAAATGTTGACTTTGTGTCTAGCACAGGGCAGTGAAGTTAAAACAGACTGCACCATCCATCTTGATTGATCCAATATTCCAGGCTGAAATCCAAGGTTTAGACTTCCTTTTATCTTTGCTGTAATGATAGGCAGAGGACTCAAAGCACACTTGAGGCCTCAGCATTATTTACATTTGTGGTCAACCATATAAACATATCAAAAGCCACTTCAACTTTCCTCATGTGTATATTTTGTCCTAAAATGTTTGTTTGTCATTTTACTATGAGGGAGTGTGGTAGAGTCCTTCCCATGTCACAGGAGCACGGGCAGACCAACAAAGGTTATTCCAAAATTTGGTGAATTATTCCACTTGATTTAGTTTTTGCTATGCTTAGGGCTTTCAAATAGCTAGCCTCCTGTGAGTGAAGATTTTGGAGACTAGGAGCCCTTTTAAATACAAAGGTCCAAGACGATTTAATGCCTTAAATATTAGAAGTAACACCTTGAAAAATGGTGCTATGTGGGTAACAGTTGAATTAAGCTTTAAGCAGCATTTTGTACATGCTGTAATGGTTTTGTCACAGTCTGTGGGCTGCCTGAAAAAGGGGCCATAGACTACAAATGAAAAAAGTTCTATGGCCTGCTTGAAAACCTGACTGAATAGTTTCAGATGTTATTGCCTTCTAGAAAAGCAATCAGGTATTGAGCAAGATTTCAGAATTTTAGATAGAAAGGAAAAGTTAGATATTAAATTTTTCAGGCTTGGTTTCGGACTCTAGTAGTACCTAGGCTCTGGGTTAGAGTTTGAGTATTATTTGAGTATCAAACATTATATGGAAATGGTCAGACGACATTCTTTCCAATTATGCTCAATAGATGTGGGCCCTGCAGAATGATTGATTCTGGTAAAAAAATTAACTTTACGCTTTTCGATTGCTGCAAATATTATTTAGTAATGAGTTACTAATTATCTCATGATTTTTTTAACTGTTAACCTGATGCTAGGCTTTTAATGGTGCCAATTGCTTTTTCAATAAGCAACTAAAACTTTTGTAACTAACTAAATATTTTTTAGTCTAGTACCTGAGTACCACTGGGTATGAAAATTTTCCACCCACAAAGAGTTGGCTGCTGGGGATGTTCTTGACCGATGAATGATGTTCTAGACATAACTTTTGCAGTGAGCTGTGTTTAAATTATTTTTTTAAAACACATCATCAAAACAAACTTTATCAAAATTTCTAACAAAGCTTTTTCTTTTTATCTGGACGGCTACAGATCCCTGCTGGCAAGGTTTGCTGCATACATACCATGTGACATTGCTCCAGCTCACCAGAGCACTGCTCACCTGGTTTTTCACCAAAATATACTTCTGTTAACATTCCTATTGATAGTTAATGGAGCAGGGAGGAAATATATTTGAGAATCAGGCTGTGCAGTTACACAAAATCCTGCATTTAAAGCCCATATATACCATTATATCCCATTCCCTGAACTGTAGCAGGAGATAATGGATGTGTATACAGATATCAATTACTTTGTTTTCCTCCAAAATATGGATCTTTTATCTACTCTGTCAACCCAGGTTGTGGTTCTGATTAAGGGCTATGAGTAAGTCAAGAACTTATTTACAAATGTTTAAATATCTTGTATATAATATATTACATATTTTTCTTTACTTTATTCACCAAGCACATAGATTAGTGGTTACATTTCATGGTGTGAAAATGACTAATACCTATCACTATGCGTGCGTTTCATACAGCTGAATACTGCGTTTCTCATTTATGTTCAGACTATTAAAATCTGATAGAATAGGATGAACAGAAGCACACTTACACTTTCATCTGGGAGGCTTGCCTTGCTTTTGGCTTTGTTCCCGACCACGCCGACCACAGAAGAAGAAGCGGTACACTTCCTTTGGCAGTTCCACGTTTCACTTTGGTGTTTAATGGTAACTGTATTGCAGAAGCGCTCTCAGTCCAAACAGCGGCGGGAATGGGAAATGTGCCAAGACACTAAGTCACTCAGAATTATCAACATAATAAAGAGTCAGTTTGTACCAGACAACAATGAGCTCCGGCGTCCCCCAAACAAGCAGGGGCTTGTAATGCAGTATCTTACAGTGAGCGATGGATGGAAATGCCTGCACCTGCTGTCTGACAGCACGGCTTCACAAGGCCATGATTGACGAGTCTTGATGACGGGAAATAGAACAATTTAATCAATTTCTGATCACGGCTAAATTTATACAGTGCATCTGAGTGAGGTCTGGTGCAGTTACATTGGTTCTGACAAAGTTCTTTAACCTGAACCAGTTGAGAGCCGACACTGGCTTTTTCTTTTGTCTGACATCAAGTGCGATATTTTTGTCCTGGCACACCTGCTTGCTAATGAACAGAGATTGCTGTGCAAGGCACTCCAATTAGCGGCAGGTGGGGAGACTGTCGTGTAGCCTGAGCTTTGTGCACCACCTCACATCTGAGGGCTGACATTTCCTCCCCGAGTTTAATGTGTGACACGAATCGCCATTGCCAGGCTCGCGGTTCAGGATGTTCCGTCAAGTGAAGTAAAATTGCAGTAAATTTCAGTTGAGCTGGTCATGCACAATGCGGCACAATCCGGTCTGACCTGTGAAATGTTGAGCATTAATATTTCAAAAGAATTTGCCGTTTTGGTTTTGTAAATTGTGACGTCTATTTTTAACTTGTAAATCATAGCTATGGCATGTTTCTAGTAACACTTAATTTACCTCAGTTCTAAGGCCTGAGGGTTTTGTAAAACATCATCCCATTATGACTAAAAAATCAAAACAACCCTCTAGCCGCATTTGTAAGTGTTTTCTTCTTTTTGTAAGTATCTAATTGCTCATAAAAAGAAAAAGCGATGAAATACGGTTATGTAAAGTGCGATTAGCCAGTTTTAATTTAGTACCAGACAGAGAGTTTAAACTTAAATCAAATCTAGATACAAACCTTGTTTTGTACACGTGAAAATGATAGGTTACTGAGAGCTACGGCACTGGGTTAGAACATTGAACTTTTTTATGAATGATTATCCTGTCATTTTCAGTCTACTGACTGAGTGGAAATTGACTCATGAATGATCTCTCAGAAAGACTTTAAAATTTAGTTTTTTCAGTCAAACCACAAGGCCAAAAGACAGCTATAAAATCATAGCTGTACATCATTACTTCTTAATTATAACACATTCACGACACCTCATAGGATTACTTAAATTAAATTAATTGTTCATATCTTGTGACAAGGAAGTCACTTTTTATTGCCTCTGAGCATTTATATTTCTGTGTCTACTTCACAACAAAATGGAGGTTAAGGGTACTTCGTACAGAAATGTATAATGTGGTTTGAATTAAACGCCATACACAGCTTGACAGGTTGAACATGAGGACATTTCAACAAAAGTTTGGGCTGGAGTTTTTCCTCATGTTTTTACTCTGCTTCTCAATAGCAGTTTTCAGCTGAAAGTATTTGCCCACTATGTATCGCAGATGGTGGTTTCGCTTCCACATGGAGTTGGAAAAGAGTTGGGACCCATAGCATGTTTCCTTTCCTTTAAATTACAACCAGACAGGAAAGCACATGCCTGGCCAATCAACAGTAATAATAATTTTTTAGGGGCAAAAATAGACCAGAGCATGCGTCAGGGAAAGCTTTGATCCTTTCCTAAAGATAATCAATCATTGTTCATCCTTTTCGTTGGGATCCGTTAATTGAATGAAATCCTCCGTAGCACATGTCCAACCTGCACTAAATGTTCTCAAACTGATCTTGTCAACGTTTTAACAAGCAGTCAGCCATCCCGAGAGGAAACGCAAAGTGGATCCCGGGACTACATCAGCATGAATTTTTACATGGAAATCAAAACTGGCACTGTATAGCCACATTCAGCAGTATCCCTAAATCAGGTCAAATAGGCGGGTACAAACAGAGGTTTTCTTTCCTATGGAAGCGTTTATTTCAATTTATGTACAATGCTGTTATTCTCAAGGACATACCTTAAATTTCCAGTGTTTTGTCGTTAGCAAGCATAGCACTCTAGAAATTGAACTGCAACCTCAATTAAGGACTTGAATACTCTTCAGCCCTTAGCATATTCAATGTTAATCAATTAAAACCGATGCATACATTTGTGTTTTCCCGAACATTTTAATGTAGCGCAAGAACCAGAATTAATTATTTTTCCTTCATTATGTGCGCTTGCTTTTAAAACATTTTAAATTACTTTTAAACATTTTAAGCTCATATATAGCTTTGGCAGAATGTCTGACTGTTTCTCAAGCTGTTTATTGCGAGTCAGTACTTTATTTGCATCGCATTAAATTTTCATAATGATGTTTAAAACCTCAGCTAGACTAGCACTTAACCTCTTTTGAAATGAGTCAGGCCTGGTTTGAGCCTGTGCAAGGCTTCAATACTAACCCTAACCCTATTATTATTGCAGATATTAAACATACAATTATTGTGACTTGGTTTTGCAGTAACGGGTTGACGCCTGTTTTTTTAAACTGAACTGAGTCTGTAATGAACCTACTGTGATTCTTATAGCTTTAAAAGTCAAGTTAACAAACTGTTAAAATTTTTAAACACTTTTAAATAAAGACCAGTGCATGGTAGTGGGTGATTCGGGGGACCTAAGAGCGGTACACATGGGAAAATAGTGAAAACACAACTTAGCAGAGCAGTGGACAGGGTAAAGGGCCAGATAGCCTACGGTGCTAAAATGGAGCGCTTTGACGAACTGAGCAAATAATGCTGATTAATATGCATATTTTTGGCTCAATCCTAGCATACTCCTTTGGGGGAATTAAATTGTTGGAAACAACAAAACGTCCAACCATATATTGACGCAGGGGCTGTCCTGTGGCAGTCAGTGAAGTTTCAACATAATCAGTACAGAGGTTGACGTAATGTCCATGTTTTCTATGACACATTCGTAGTTACGTGATTTCAAAGGAAACAAGGGAAATGCATGCATGCATGCCTTCTTAGACGTGTTATTAAGTTATTATGTTGTCCTAAAGGAAAGTCCGTCCATGACCTCCTTTAAGAGACCGACCAGATGATAGGATCTCAAAGGTGTTAGCTGGTTCAGCATTAAGATACCAAACCATACCAGCCACACAGGGGTATGCCCCATTTTACATCTTACTTTTGGGGTGGAAGGGACACAGGTGAGCAGTTTGTTGGCTTTTTAAAGCCAACTTAATGAGGGTATACTACTTGTCTTGCAAAGCTCTGTCGGTTGTTGTGCTGGCCTGCAAAGAGACTCACAATATAAATTAGATTATATTCTTAAATCATTTAGCTGAGCACAATTACATTAGAAGCAGATACAATATGCCCGTTAGCAAGAAGCCAAGAGAAGTCCTGCCTAAGGACATGAGAACAACCCTGCGTGGCTGGTATGGTTTGTTATCTTAATGCTGAACCAGCTAACACCTTTGAGATCCTATCATCTGGTCGGTCTCTTAAAGGAGGTCATGGACAGACTTAAAACATTTTTTTTTTTAATGTCATAAAACATTAAAGTCAAGCACAGTTGTTAAAATGTAATTGCACTTGTAATTACAACAGTAGTTGTGTGTAATTGCAAAGTGATTTTTAAATATAATTTAATATAATTGTGTACATATACAGATTGCGATTAAAATGTTACTCTATAAAAGGGAAGCACCTATGTGTTACTATGCATGATAAAACTGTAAGTACGCAGTAACTGCTATGTAAATACATCGTCTTTAGACACTTACCAAAGACCAAACCTAAACTCAACCCTAACTTTTTTTCAACACTAAACCCTTAACGCCAATCCCCTTCTGTGTTGCTTTAGTTGATATTTATGGAGCAAATCCCTGCCAAAAACAAATAAACATAAACTGAAGTCTTGACTGACGTGTATGTAGTGCAAAGCCTGACAAGCATACTGCCACGTGGCTTATTTATTAATATTCTGGTCGTAAAATGCCACTTTATTTCTGCAAGACGCGCCAGTAAATGAAATGTAAGCTGGATATTGTAACAAGAAAAATATTACATGGATATTATTATACTTATATTATATGAGTATTATTACAAAACAAATCTCTTTCCAAAATCATCAATTTTTAATGTTTATGTCCGACCTCTGAATCATCTGTAACACGTCTTGCAGACTTTTTCTGTAATAAATAGGATGTTATGTTCTCTATAAAAAGGCATTAAAGTACAGGGAGAATGAAAATCCACTCCACATGTGACTCACCAAGGCATATAATATGTGCACTCTAATTGTAATTAAAAAGGGAAAGCGTATCTTTTACCTGGCCTAGGTTCATTTGTGAACCAGTGGTTAAATTATATTATTAATACTTAGTAATTACCCCCGCTCAATTCCATTCTTCCTTGCACAAGGAGTAAAACGCATTTAGTACTACAGCTGATTTTGTTTTTCTTTTACTGATTTTATACCTACCTCAATTGGTGTATCAATTTTCCTGCTAATATGAAAATAGTTGGATGATATTGAGCATAAAGAAGTTGGAGCCATTGAGTTCAGGCTCATCAAGGCTCTTATGATGATTCTGGCTGATTTTTAGTTAAACAAACAAACCCCATTTTGCAAATACAAAGACTGGTGCCTACGGTATGCCTCCGGGGGCCACACCCACAAGCCTTGGGGAAATGCCATAAAGAGGCTGATGGACAGCCAAGCTGGGGGGGTAAAAGCACCTCGTTGTGCACCTGAGTGTGGCTCCATTAATGGTAACCAGACTCGGGTGCCAACAATTAAAGACTTTAAAGGAGTTTAAAAGTTAGTGGTTGGTGGCTGTGTGTTTAGTTTGCATTTCTTTGTGGGTTTACAAAGGCTATTAGTTTAAAAAGGCTGAGTTTTACCATTGACAACCTGTTCAAGTTTGTTTACCCTAAGGAGTTTGTTTAAGTTAAGTTAAACTGATTGTTTTGATGTTGATTACTATGTCGGATAAAAGGTGTAAACCCTCCCCCTATGTCTCCTCTCTCGGACTGGTCACGCCCTGGTGTGCCACAGTGTCTACATCCCTTGACCAAATAGTGACTGCAAGTGCAACTTTATGAATTGCAGGTATGCCAGAAATATTAAAACTGTTCAACTCCAAACCCCCCAAACATGTATAATCAATTGTTATACAGTAAGCCCAATCACAAGGTTGTTCCTTTGTGTGACAACCAAATATCCATGTGCATAGTCATCAGATACTTTAAGCTTAGAACTGGGGTCGGCAACCCTACTTTTCAAAGTAGCTATAGATAGTGAAACATCGAGTATCTTGAGAACTCGGAAATCTGTGGTAATTTAGCATAATAATTGGTCAAATTTAGAGATCAAGGGTTTAAGTGGAATGTAAGCCAGAACTGACCCCTGGGTTTGAACATTAGTCAACCGTTTTATATTGAGCTTGTGAGTATGGATTTCTGCAGTTTAAAAATATTTCATTTTAGACCATCTCTCTCTGTGTCTCCTTTATTTAAGAGAAAAACCTGTCTGAGTAATATAGATTTGAAAACTAGCCTTTGTCTGCAAATTTTAAATACTGGCAATTACTCAAATATGCAGTAATCCTGTCAGGGGTAAAAGATTTATTTCACATTCTTCAGAGAAATGTTAGCTCTACAATCTATTCAAAGCTGCATCGTATAGTGTTGTTGTTGTTTTAATGCAACACTTAGCCTTCCAAAGCATTGGATTTCAGATAACACTGACGTTTTTATTCCTGATTTTGTCTTAAGGTTTGTCTTATAAAATTAAGCTGTTGTCTCGCAACACATCTTCTATATTGCAGGACTCTTTCAAGAAATTATACAAAGGAGAAAAATATTAACCCTTTCAGGCTGTTATCAGGGCCTACTGACATAGGCACCTGTACACATTTGAGAAGCCAAGCCCAGCTGGCTGGAGTGCATGGGAAGAAACCAGCACAGCAGTATGTGCACTCCTCACATCTGCCAGGATCTCCACTCTCCTGAGAGACCTTATTGTGCACGCAGGGCGGCTGTACAACTGGCCCCACATCCTGGGTGGAATGTAGATTTGAATGCATCTTTGATTACCAAATCAGATGACACTTAGTCTGTAGGTCTGTGAGGAGATGATGCATGATAAAAACAAGTTTCAGTAAGTAAACGGATAAAAAAAAATAGCAGTTAAGAATCCACAAAATAACAATATAAAATGTAAAACTTCAGGATGTGGCACTAACTAAATTAGCAAGAGCATATTTAAACTGTTTTAGCACTATTGTTTGCTTTCGTAAACCTAAGCATACAATGAAAACATTAACATTAACATTAACGTTAAACGTGCTTTACTGTTGACACTGTCACATCTACACCCCACACTTCCTCAGTGCACTGCTACCAGAGATCAACATCCCCTGAGTTCTAATTGCTTCACCCTTCCTCAGCTTCATGTCCTATTATTCAATTAACGTTCCACAACACAATGTGCACCTGTTCGTCCTGTCCTCTTCCCCATTCGTTCAGCATCTCCACCACTGCTATCCTGCTTCCCTCTCCACTGCGTATCAACCCCTCAGTGACTTCCATTCAGGGCTCAGGGTAGTATTTCCAAGTGTTCCATCCGTGTGATCACGCTTGCCTTTTGAAATGTGTTTCCCTGTTTTTGACCCCTTGCCTGCTTCATCCACCATCGCCTCTTGGACTGCCCTCTCAGTGTTGTTTGTCTGATCATTGACCCTTTGCCTGCCTCCTCGACCACGACTCACGGATTTCCTTGGACACTCCTTGGATTTCAAATATCTAGCTTTGGGCATTAAATCTTTTTAAGGCCTTCTTAGAGTTTGTGCATTTTTTTTTTTTTTGCTCAGTTTGATTGATTTATTACCTGACTTACTATACTTGCCAGTTCTCTTGATTCCCTGTTATGGTCTGTTATGAGGTGTTGGTGCCTGGCCCCAGAAAAATCCACACTACTGTTTGCTTTTTCATTTATTCATTGGTTATTTGCATATTAAATACAAAAACAACTATTGAATGACGTTCAGCCATTTGTCGTATTCTGTTGGTTATTGTCAATAGGTGTAATAGCATATGTATTGGTTAGCTGGAGTAGTTTGGTTTTCTTGCAAATGTATTGCTTGGAAAATATATGCATTGGTTTGTCATGTCAGCACATATTTTCATGCATGTATATTGGTTTGTTTCGCTTGCTTGTTTAGTAATCAAATTTATTTTATTTGTTTTTTTGACACTGACATGTAGACACTGGCTGGAGGACATATGGTTTGGCATTTCTATTGCATTTCTAGTCATTTGTTTACATTGCGTTTTCAGTATATACTGTGGCTTGCTAGCATTGGTTTGGTTACATATACATTGGTCTGTATTGGTTTGCTGGCTTCAATTTCAATATAGATCCTTTTTGCTGAAAATAGCAGCAGAAATTGCGCAGTTGACCAAATTTGCTCCATGTTTCAACACCAAAAATCCCTTTGAGTTGGGCAAAAAAACACGTCAGATGGAATATTTCTTCATAGAATAAATAATTGTTCAACCGTCTTTTTGTTTAAGCAGTACTTTCTATGAATGTTTTAGTAGTACAACATTTCATTTAAATATTGTAGTTTAGATCGGGTTCCACACACTTCAGACCTTAACACACAGTACACGCACAGATGCATACAAATGCACAGAACAGCCCCTACTCCCATTTAGCCTGCTAGCGATACAATCCACAGTTATCCCTCCTCTGTCCTTCGGACCGGTCGGCGCTGCACGTTGTGTGGTTCAAAGCTACCAACTCCGCGATCTCCTATGAGGGAATACGACCGCTCTTTACCAGCGCAACAGTATTGTAGCGTTTTTCGGAGTGCTACTACTCTGCTGGGTTCAAGCAAGAAGTCAGACACCGATCAACAGAAAGACGTGCTCTTTATTTCACACATGCGCTTACGACCGCCTTGATAAAAGCAGAACTGGCCGTGGAAAGAACTGATTACACAAAGGAAAACGCAGAAAGCCCTTACACGAACAAGTAAACCAGCCCACGGTGAGGGAACTAAATCATAACCACAAAGACACTTAACGATACAGTTAACTAAACAGAACTTCTACACATCAACATTACAGAAACACGAAACATCAAACACATTATTTACGTTATTTACAGTTCGGGAGCCAGGCTTCTCAGCAGCCCCCTCGGGGATGGTTAAACACCATTGGCGTTGCTTTCCATCCCCGTTACAGTATATTTAGTAAGCCGTTCATTTCTATTCAATATAGACCACAACCGATTTTAAGTAAAAAAGTATGATTGAATAAAAACCACTGCAGCAAAAATACGTTCAAAATACACATAATTCGAATGTAATATAAACAACTAAAGTGCTTTGAAAGATCTGAAATTATATCACTTTATGGCTGAATCAACAACAATGACTATTACGTCCCAAATCCTATGTGTTATATTAAGAAGAGGGCAACCACGAGTATAAAAACACCATCAAATAAAGCCAAAAGTATTCTTTTAATAATGTAGTGTAGCGACCTGGGGGGGGGGTA
>JAOYSI010009167.1:0-11074 GCA_025775065.1 Hiodon alosoides | reverse complement strand
AGGGTTGAGGTCAGGGCTCGGTGCGGGCCAGTCAAGTTCTTCCACACCAAACTCATCCAACCATGCCTTTATGGACCGTGCTTTGTGCACTGGGGCACAGTCATGCTGGAACCGAAAACGGCCTTCCCCAAACTTTTGTCCATACAGTGTATATATAATGTATATCTGAGAGCTGCTATGGCAGGTAGACAATGCTCGCCTGTGGACCCCTAAACGTAGATGCACAGTGCCAAGCCTTTACGGCAGATGGAAGCTTTTTGTCCCAACATTGTGCTTGCTGAAATCGTTGTTCCAAACCACTGACTCCCTGCCAGGAGCGGTGAGGGAAGACAGAACGTCAAGCTTCAGACCCCCGGAGATTTGTTTTGCTCCCTTTGCAGGGTCCCTGTTTGTTTAGCCTGTTCTGTTTAGCCCGTCTCTCCTCTGTGCCTTTACAGCTAATTAATCCAGTTTAGTGAACAGCACCTATCACAGCAGATAGGAAAAACAACAAATTATAAATTCACCTGATACTGATAATACAAACCAGATAGTAGCAGATAGGATAACGTGCTATCTGCAAATATGTTTTTCTTTATCTTACAATCAAATGTTATATCCCTATTAAACGAAAGTCAACATCCAAAGCTGTGTTTTCCTTCAGGTTCCGTGACCGGGGCCGATCTGGGCAGGTCATAGAAGTCCATGTTTGTCTTTCGAC
The DNA here is from genome assembly GCA_025775065.1 of Hiodon alosoides. Lineage (NCBI taxonomy): Eukaryota > Metazoa > Chordata > Actinopteri > Hiodontiformes > Hiodontidae > Hiodon > Hiodon alosoides. The sequence goes on along the minus strand of JAOYSI010009167.1, from coordinate 10,374 downwards.
TATTTCTTTTTAAATGACAACAAGTCTCATAAATAAAACCGACTCTGTAGTTGGTTTGACTTGCGTTTAACTTGTGAGGTGATGTGGGGCTAAAGACCCAGCAAGGGGTCGTCTCATCAAGCCCATCTGTGATCTCTGGAGGTCGGGGGCACAAGGAGCTGAACTTACCCCCTGGATGGAAGTCGCACAGCAAAGCGTGACCGCCCGTAGCCCATTTGAAAAGCAAGCAGAAGGTATTACATGTCTCTGAAGTCCCTGTTCTCTGAAAAAAAGGAACGCTTTACATTAATTTCTCGTTTGTGTGTGGCCACGAATGCACAGAGCTCTTTAAAGTCTACATTGCGCAGATGGTAGATTTTACTCTGCAGACCGGAGCTGCCCAAGTTGTCGATTCGTAACCACAACTTCATCGGGTTTTCTAAATGAAATGACAATGCCAGCTGCGGCAACAAAAACAGGCCGCGCTGTGACTGCGTGTGGCGGGGGATCTTGTATCTGTGTCAGTTTAATGCAACGTTCTATAAATGTGTGCGTGATTCAGGCAGGTGCAAATCTGTGAATGCTGTTCAGTTCTGACTCTGTGATTGTAGAAGAAATGTCAGTCTAAACCACCCACCCCCACCACACACACACACACACACACACACACACACACACGCGCACACCACAGGTTGCTGTTCCATGAGTCTCCACCCATGTAGTTTATCTGATTACAATTAGCATTGCCACTTTCCACCTTTAAAGGGAAATTTTTTTTTGTTTATTATTTTTTTTGCCTGGAAAGCCGCAGTGAGAGCTGGGCGAGTGTATTTGTCCAATCCATTAAATATACGGATAATAACAGCGAGGAGGGCTGAGAAATCTGCTGTTAATATTCCGGCACCATCCTGCTCAGAGCTGCAGCTGAATGGGATGTGACATGGCATCAGGCACGCTGAGAGATCCCAGATAAATATTTTACCCCTATAAATAATTCCATTTGTTCTTCTGCTTCCACGGCAGCCGTGAAATACATTCCGAAGACAGCCTGCATGCATAACATGGCCATCTTTTCTCTTTCCCTTTCATTTCTTTGGGTTTGGGGCGGGAATGTGACTTCGCTGGTATAGGCTTCTTCAAACACAGCGATCCGATCGGTGGCTGCTGCAAACAAAGGAACTGTGGCATTGATTGTGAGTTCTTAAAGGCGCAGTCTATCGGGCCCTCACCTGGCAAATGTCCAAGTGTGTCCCTCTGAAGGCATACTTTTGGCACAGCGCACAGGAGGGCCAGAAAGTAGTTATGGCAAGAATGCTTCAAATTTCACAGATTTCACAAAAACATTATGGCGCCCACTCCGATTGGTTGCTTGTCAGATTTTCATCTAAGAGTTGACTGGATTCAGTTTATCGAACCATGTTCATGCTTTGGGCCACCATGTATACGAATGAACACCAGTCCACCTAGCTCACAAGTCTTTGAAGAGAGGGAGGAAACTGGAGCGCACAAACTCCACTCAGACAGATACCGAACCAGAATTACACCCAGGAGGCACCAACGCTAACCACTGAGCCACCAGACGTTTTGTTCAGCTAGAAGCCAGCAATTAATTATTACCCTTATCCTTCTGATGTCATTTGAGGGAACTGACATCCAGGCTTCATTATAGCATATCCCGTTCAGTTACCAAGGTGCCAGAGACAATGCTAATTTGCTCAGAATACATATACAGATAATAGTTCTAAGTGCGTCATAAAGCATCTCTTAAAACGGCATAAGATTCTATAAGCGGCCAGTGATAAACCTAAAGATGCAGTGGCTGGATCAGAAGATGAGCACATTAAATTATCCACGAGAGTGGCAACATCTTGAAATCGCAACTATTTAAAATACTCAGCTGGCAAAAATAATGTATGGAATGTTATGGCAATAGCAATTGAATCCAAGTGATTGATGGGATCTACAGAGTTTTAATTTTGTATTTTGATTTTGACTAAAGAGATGTGTGGAAGCCGGTTCTTCTGTAGTTAGAATGCAGAAAGGGTCCTATGATACTGTGAATCTGCCATTATGTAGAATAACTGTAGAATATTTGGGTGTTTTTTTGTTTAGTTTTTTTGACTAGGCAGCCCAGTTAATTCACTTTAAGTGGTTAATACAGTACAGTAGAGAGATAAAATGAAAGTCCATGGTACATGCTAGAAAGTTTGATCTTATATTTCATAAATAAGTAGAACTTCATTGGGGGAACTCTCACACTGTACTGCCCAAAAGTTTTAGGCACATGTCAAGAAATTCTGTAAAGCGAAGATGCTTTAAAAAAATAAATTAAATGAAAATTGTTTCTGTATAATAAAAATGCTATAAAGGGCAGTAAACAGTATATAAAAATTACTCCTTTTTTTAAATAACTGCATCAATACTCTGTCATGCAGTTTTCTAAGAAAATCGGAGGGTAGATTGTTCCAAGCATCTTGGAGAACTTCCCATAGTTCTTCTACAGACTTTGGCTGTCTTGCTTGCTTCTGTCTGTTCAGGTAATCCTAGACAGCCTTGATGATGTTGAGATCAGGGCTCTGTGGAGGAGATACCATTTGTTGCAGAACTCCTTGCTCGTCTTTCTGTTTTTTCAGACCAAATTAACAACTCCATTTGTAGAAATTCAGCCCTCAAACCTGCAGAGAACCTCTATCGTGGTTTACTGCTGGCTGCAGACACTCATCCATGTAGGATCTCCATCTCATCTATGGAGAAACTGCCTCCTGTTTGAGCCAAAAATTTCTCATTTTGACTTGTCAGTCCAGTGCACTTACTGCTATTGTTCAGCACCCCAGTCTTTGTGTTTTTGCATTTAGGTGAGTCTTTTGGCTTTGAAGGGTTATATTTTGGCAGTAAATCTTCCATGAAGACCACTTCTGACAATACGTCTCTCGACTAGTAGAGGGGTTGTTCTTGTAATCCACCGGTTTCTGGGAGTTTAGAGTTGATAGCAGTGCTGGACTATTTCTGATTTCAAAGGGACCTCAGTTTGATAGACCTCTTGTCTCCTGCACCACACTTCTGTGGCCGACCACTGTATTTCTGGTCCTCAACCTTGGCCGTTTCTTTATGCTTCTTCAGAAGAGCTTCAACAGCACATCTTGATACTCCTGTCTGCCCCAAACGTTCTGCTTGTGTGAGACCTTGCTGATGCAGGATGACCACATTGTGTTTTGTTGCTATGCTTACTCTTGCCATGGTGTAAGAATGGATGATTTGAAGTTGAAACAATCACATCTGCCATACCCTCAGTTATTAGTTTGGTTTTCCTTTGCCCCGTTTAATTCCTTCAACAAACATATTTAATTTGTTTGGTTCAATCAGCTCATTATATCATTGATCATTAGCACTTGCTTGTTATCTTTGTTTAAACATGCACTGGGCTATAAACCTACACAGTAATCACGTTTATCTAAAAAGTCGTCTATTACATGATATCTTACTTACTTATATAACATAGATTCTCTGTAACATAACATTTTTGGGAAAAGGAATGCCTGGAAATCTAAAATTGCTCTTTTCTACTGACACACTAATGCAGAAGACAAAAAATGAACATCTATGTAAAAAAATATACATATACATACAGTACAGTCCAAAAGTCTTTGACACCCTAATTTTTTTTCTCTTCTGCATTACTTTGTCAGTTGTTTTTTAGGTTTCCAAACAAAAAGAAGAAGAAGAAAAAGCAGTTCTGCAACAGATGGTATGGCCTCCACAGAGCTCTCAACATCATTGAAGCTGTCGGGGATTACCTGGACAGACAGAAGCAAGCAACACAGCCAAAGCATGTGGACGAACTGTGGGAAGTTCTCCAAGACACTTGGAACAATCTACCTGCCTTATAAAACTGCTCGACAGTTTACGTAAGATATTTGATGCAGTTTTAAAGGCAAAGGGTGTTTTTTTTAATATTGTTTATTGCCCTTTGTACTATTATTTATTTTACATTTAGAAAAGTTTATTTTAATAATTTTAATAGCATCTTCCCTTTACCAAATTTATACACACGCACACACACACACACACACACACACACACACACACACCATGTATATAATTTAGTGATTGCCAGTAATAGAAAACAATTCTGTTGTATGGCACTATTGTATGAAAAAGACAAGATTTCTCGATTAGTGTTTCCATTAAAATGGACTGTCTCTTAATATTTCACTTACCAAAATTTGCCAGCTTTAAATGATCCACCCTCACTTAATTGGATTTCTTCATTTTAATGATGGGATGGGTGCAAGTGGGGAAACGATAAGAGACTTTTGGTTTGCAGTGTCAAAATATTTCCTTCACCATTCAATCTACCATTTTAAACGCATTGGCATTGAAAGTATTAGATCTCAAAATTATGCTCCTAAGAATGTCCCAAAAGTTCTAATTTGACTGAGAAAAATTATTGATTTAAATTCCCAGCAATATAACTGGATAAAAGGTGCAAAACTGCAAGATAAGTTGGTCACTCTAGATAACAGTCTCTGCCAGACAAATTAACCTAATAGTCTGCAATTTTATCAAATCTGCATAGAATAAGCTGATGTGAAATGACTGCTATACACACTTGTGCACTCATTGTTTAATTATACAGTATTTTGGTTGACAGTAGCAATTAAAAGTGAAGCGATAGAACAGGCCTTCCCTGTGTGTATTGTTGTTAAGATACCTGACTAAAAGTTCTATTAATGTCATTTTCCCTTCTATAAATGTATCGAAAATGTTACTCATGAGAGCGCCCTGAGGTTCTATAACCAATCAGCTATAACCTCTGCTGGAGCTCCTGATAGGGTAGGGCTATCATGCTGCCAGTAGTTCCAGGGTTATACGCATGAAAGGCACATACGGATACGGATTTCCTATCATGAACATGTGTCATACTAAACTGTGTTCTGTTGATGTTTGTTTGTTCACAATAACTATACCAGAGGTAAAGGACAGGGACTGGCAATCTGTGTAAACCGTGTTGCACAGTTGCAGCACTGTTACAGCAGTTACATGACTGCGCGTCACCTCACTGACACAAGTTTTACACAGTCTTACACATGGGTAAACAGTCTCACATTGGGTTGTTTATCTTTAAATTATGTTCATGTATATATTCATAGATGGACGGCTACCGATCTGCATATACTAAAAACAAATTTCTGCCTGTAAAGCACATACCCATCAGATACTTCGGGAATGCCCCCTTTTAAGGGCCCATTTCTGAGCCCTTTGGTATGGCACTCTATTCCGAATGGCTACAAATTCCCTTTGACGCTAACTTCTAAGGCACCTAACCCTTCGAATTGGGATTACAATTAAGTCACTTAACAGATGCTTTTATCCAAACCGACATTCTACATTTCTACATTCGTCCACTTGTACTGCTGAAATTTCAAGTTAAGTACCTTGCTCAAGGAAAGGTCAGCTAGGGTGGGATTTGAACCGGCAACCTTTTGGTCAGCTATTGAGATTCGGGATATAACTGAGTTTATCAGTTTTTTCTCTGACCCAACCCTGGCATAAAACACTGAAAGAAACAGAAATAAAAACAAGAGATTTGTTACATAATTATATATTTATGGCATGGCATTCTTTTTTTGAATAAACCTAAATATATTAATTTTATTCTGAAAAAAATGGCTCCTTGAAACTTAACCTTTGATACTGTCCAGCGTGCGACTGTTGTCCAGCAAAAATAACAGCATCAAGCTCTCCAAATGATTTTCTCAAGCTGTTTCACATTTACTGAAAACGAACGTAACAACTCTTCTTTTCTCTTTTTTTTTTACGATGGAGGGCACACGTTTATCCCACTGACATTTTACTGAAGAAAAAAACAGATTAGGCAATTACAGCAGAGCAAAATTTTTTGTTATTCCTATGCAGTGTTCTGCTTGCCTTTGAAAGCTAATGAGTCAGAAGACCTTTAAAAATGTAATGTACTTGTGGACCTGCTTATTGATAAACCAGTCTCATTTAGCAGAGACAATTTTTTTTTTTTTTTGTTCCGGAATGCGGTTTCCTTTTTTTTTATTTATTTATTTTTTTTTAAATGAGCTCAGTGTCATGAGGCTTCACTAAGATGACGAATGATAAGACTCTACAATGTCTGTGAAGTGGATTACAAAATAAGACACAAAATATTCCCGGCTCTACATGAGCAGGATTAATTTGCCGGAGTGCAGGTTTTATCTCCTCCTATCAGAGCTCTAATCAGACACTGCTTGGCTGGGATGAGCAGCCATCAGAGTTAGGTCACAGAAGCCTGAAGCATAACAATGCTAATGCAGGGCACTTCAGATAGCAGTATTTCATTAGACTTCTCTATTTAGCCCTGTATGTTTTTTCCAAAGTATAACATATTTCCACTTGCCCCAAAGCTACAGAATTAGCCTGTTTTCAACGTCTATATTCATTAATACAATGACTTATCCGCATTTAGTCATTTTATTTATTTTTTCTGCAACATCAGGGTAATTGGGGGGCCAAGGCACCTTAATAGACCATATCCATGTCTACATTACATTTAACCTGCAAAACCTTTTCTAATCATTGCCAAAGGTGACTCTTCATGCTGCATGATAAAATTCCTGTGAAAAAAAAAAGAAAATATTTGACATTAACAACAATTCAATGCCTCAGCACCCAGGTCAGTACGTGTTGCTGACACTCTTAAATGAACAGGATTCATCAGTGACATGCCACACCTAAGCCATGGCAGAAACCCCCGCTGGCTTGTTTATAAACATCTTCCTGAGAATTAGGACACTATAACTCACTGAGGTTTACTGTAACTATTTCCTCTGGGCGCCACATTGGCAGTCCTTGCCCCTCTGTTCAGATCAGTTTTTATACTGCAATTCATACGATCTGAAGAGAGTTTGATGTTAAAATACATTGTGGGATTGATACTGGTAGGCCTTGATACTGGTGTGTCCTCCTGATGGAAAACAAAAGCTTGATAACTTCTCCACTTGACTTCCTTTTTTACTTTGTAGGCAATTCCAATTTTATTCAGTTTAATAAAAAACATTTAATAATGTTGGTTTGCCGCCCATGCAGACCCTAGGAACGAAAACAAAATGTAATATTTTACATTTATATTTTACATTTTAGTCATTTAGCAGATGCTCTTATCCAGAGCAATGTCCGTTTTAGGATCTTATGGGTACTTTTGCCATCCGTCAAAAAAGAAAATTCAGTGTGATGTTTGTGGAGCTATCCGTGGTGCTGAAATAGTAAAGCAGGCTACAAAAGTTCAATATAATGATGGACTCTTCATTTGTCACCAGCTATAAAGCAGATCGCAAAAAAGTATCACATATACACTCACAACATCTTGGTGACAGGTTCTTTTTTTTTTTTTTGATGCCGTATAAATTGTAAAATAATTCCCCTTTGTTAGGAACTTAATCATGCAACAAAAATGAACCTTTGAATTCCATGCCATCAGTGTCATGTTTGTCTACTATAATTATGAAGAAAACCTTTATCAACGACCCGTTTCCATAGTGTTGAAGATGACAATGGTCACTGGTTTGGAAATGATGAGAAATTCATTTTTATTTTAATAGTGAGACTGTGATCGTTGTGCCACACTGATGAAAATTCTAAATTACTACATCATGTTTTAATAATATTGAAATATTTTTACTCCTAATGGTTTATTCACTCTGTCCTTTTTCATTGCTGTTTTGTAATGCTCTGCCCTTTGATGTTAAATATCATAAATAATCCCCTGAGCCCTGGTGTAGTTCCTGCTGTTTTTAAAATTGTAGTAGTCACATCAGTTCCTAAAAAATAAACTCATGTTGACGTACATGGATTAACAATTAACGATTTTTAACAATTTTGGCCAATTAAAAATTTGCCATTTCAGTAATTACATATGGGAAGTGTTGTCACTGGGCAATTAAATAAAAATTTCAGTCTTTCTGACCCACTTCCATTCTGGCTTTCAACATAATCACAGGACAGAGGCCTATCTTGTTACTAACTACTACTACCAGTTACTAATGACCTCTTAATAGTTAAAGACTCTGGCACTTCATCATTTCAAATTTTTCTGGATTTTAACGCAGCATTCAACACTGTAAATCATTCCTACCTTCTAGATCAATGGTATTCAGTCTTGGACTGGGGCCCCTCCTGCGTAAGCTTGTTTTTGTATCAACCTATTTCTTAATTAATATGGTTCAACAAAGTGGTTAATTAAAAACCGGCCTCAACAATATCTGCTTTGAATAGTTTTGTGAAAAAAACAGTTGCATAAAGACTGTAAAAAGCTACACCTAAGCCCTTACATATTTGTGTTCATTTGTAGATTATATCACCTTGAGATATACTACAAAAATGTATTGTCGAGTCCAGTGTGAATGATAAGATGTTTTGATAATTAAAATTTTCCAAGCTAATACGACTTAATCAATTAAAAGCCAAACAAACCTTGTCAAACTTAAATCACAAATTTAAGACCAACATAATATGTTTTTTTTTAATTTAATGCCAGCACAAATACCCAACAACCTCGTTTATATTTTTTCCTCAAACTGTTACTGCAGGTAACAGTTAACATTATTAAATTAAAGTACCCTGAATGAGAAGACCTTGGTTGGTATAAAAAGCAAAATACACAGGGAACTCCAGGACCAGGATCGTACTTTATAGACAAGAGTCTCTGGCATCTCTGGCACTGCCCTGGAATTGTTTAATACTTATCTAACAGGGCGGCCACAGTTAATTCCACCTGGTGGATTTAGTTCCAAGGTGGGATGAGTCAGTGTGCAGGATCCTGCTGGAGCCCCATGTTGTGTAATGTTTAATTTTTTTTCTCTTGGCCACATGTTAAGATCACATGGTTTGAAGTACAAATAAATTCTTATTTGCAGACAGCACACAAATATATATTCACTCTAACTCCAGTATTGCTGCCCTTAAATCCACAATAACTGCCTGCATACCTGATGTGAAATGTTGGCTGTCGCAAAATTTTAGAACCCCTTATCTGTGACAAAACTGAGGTGATATTGCTGGGTACACCTCGTCAGCAAGGTCAATCCAAAGCCGTTAATTGCCTTGAATATTGTAATGCCTTACTGGCAGGTCTGCCCTGAAAATTAATCAAGAGGCTACAGCAAGTTCAGAACTCAGTGGCTCAAATTCTGACTGGTACAACACATCATACCTGTCCTTTCCTGCTTTCGTTGGATTCCAGTGATGTATAGAGACGTTTAAAACAGATTTCTTGACAATTAAGGCCGTCTCTGGGAAAGGTCATGCCAACATTTAAAATCTTCTTTTTCCTTGTGTCCCTGGTCACGAGCTAAGGTCTACAGATGCTGGGATCCTGGCCTCCATAGTGATAAAAGGCTGTTCTTGCAGTAGACAAGCTTTTCGGTGCTCCCGTTTTAATAGAATCTCCCAGTCCGTATCCATTCAAACTCCATTAATCCATTCCAAACCAACCTAAAAGGTCACCTGTATACCGAGGCCTTTTTATTAATTTATTTCTGATTTATTTTAAATATTTGATGTGCTCACTGTTTTATGTAGGTTTATTCGGTTTTTGAAGTGCTTTGGAATGCCTTGGCATGAAAGGATCTATACAAGTAAGATGTCATTTATTGATTGATAAATCTGACAGTTGATCGAACCCTCCATGAATTTGCATGTAAAACGAAAATTAAAAAATGAAAAACGTGATTTTTGATCCTAGACTTTCCTTTGAATCGCATGTCCTGAATACTGTCAGAGTTATATTTTTTTCACCTTGAAATTATAGTTTGGCTGCGTCCTCGGCTCCCTGCACCCGCAGCTCCAAAATTTGTACATGTGTTTGTCTTCTCCAGGATTGATAGATGTAATGCCTTGCTTTCATGCGTTTCTAGTAGCATTCTCACTAAATTGCAGTATGTCCAAAAATCAGCTGCCAGAATTCTGTCAAGGTCATGCTCTCGAGATCACATCACTCTTGTATTGGAGACCCTTAGCTGGCTGCCTGTCAGGTATTGAGTTGTTTTTAAAACAGCTGATATATAAGGATCTTTTTATTGTCCAAATCGCACCTTATGTATGTCAGACCTTGTCCCTCCTTCTGCCCTATTGGGGACAGGGCCTTTTGTTGTTGTGCCCCTACACTATGGAACTCTATTCCAATACAGAGTTGGGGCTTGATTTAAAAAATGTGAATTAGTATTCATGTTTCATGTGCTGTTGTTTTATATGTTGCGATATATGTTTATATATATATATATATATATATATATATATATATATAAAAATCACAATAATCAAGACCCAAGGTTTAGCCACAGAAAATAGCACAAAGATAAACACAGACACCCGCGGCGAGCCTTAAAAAAAGAG
>JAOYSI010009166.1:0-11074 GCA_025775065.1 Hiodon alosoides | reverse complement strand
GGTTTTAAACGCCCCAACAGTCCAGTTTTAACTTCCCAACAGTTTGGTATTAAACGCCCCAACAGTTTGGCATTAAATGCCCCTACAGTCCTGTTTTAACATCCAAATAGTCTGGTTTTAAACGCCCCAACAGTCCAGTTTTAACTTCCCAACAGTTTGGTATTAAACGCCCCAACAGTTTGGCATTAAACGCCCCAACAGTTTGGCATTAAACGCCCCTACAGTCCTGTAACATCCAAACAATCCGGTTTTAAATGTCCCAACAGTCCAGTTTTAATATCCCAATAGTCCTGTTTTTTAAAGCCCCAAATATTCCTGTTGTTTTATCCGGCTGGAGCTGAGGTCACAAGTGATCAGAAAGCTCGAAGTCGCGCTAGGCCCCCCCCCGCTTCCTTCTCTCCTTCAGGTACCCAGAAGTCCAGGAATGCCTCTCATCACAGCACATGGGAGAGCGTAAAGCGCCCGTTCAGCCGTGGACTGCTGAAATATCTCCATGTTGGGTGTAGATGGCGAGGGACTGAAGCAGGGAGGGTTAATGGGTCATCAATGAAAGGCTTTCCGGGACCGTATCCAACCAAAGGGTTTAGTTATTTATCCATATGCACGGATTGTGTGTGTGTGTGTGTGTGTGTGTGTGTGTGTGTGTGTGTGTGTGTGTGTGTGTGTGTGTGTGTGTGTGTGTGTACACGTACGTGTTTGTCTCACCATTGACCTACAGTGTTTTGTACACAGGCCTAGCAATGGCATACATATCCACGGATAGGTTCAGATTGTTTTGGACATAATTTCTTTTCTTGTTTAACATTAAAGAGTATGTCATTAAAATGGGAGGATGAAAGACGTGCATGTCTTTGGTGATTTGTCTTAGCTGTGCTGGGAAGAAGCACCATTATTACGGATTAGCTGTGCTAATTAGCCATGTTTTCACAAGGAAAACGTGGGTTTCACAGCAGGGGGCAGCAGAGCAGTCAAACTGAGGCAAAATTGTCCTAAATAGTTGTTGTCTAGATAGTATGTAACAGGAGAACGTTGTTTAAATTCTATATGATTTATCTTAGAATCAAACGCCATTATATAGGGTATATCAAATATATAACGTAATAGAATGTGCCTACTGGTGTTTCTCACCCCTAAAAGGAATGCAGTGCTGTGTTCTAGAATCTAGATGACCTTCTCCGTCGTATTTTGACGCCACCTGTTGGGCGAACACTAATAATCGCTCTTAAAATCTAGACCAAACGTGTAAAAATGTGTTTTATACCTACTCGAGAGGATTTGCAAAGACAAAATTATTCTATCCCTCTTGGCGTGACAGTTCTAAGTTCATTTCCCTCAAGATGCGCTACCGTTAGCTTGACGTCATGCAAATGATGGAGAAATTAGTTAATATGCAAATTAGCTACTCGGAACGTTTTCGTAAGGAAATTCCAGAACGGGTGGTTTACATACACCGATCAACACTCGAATAAGTTGCATCACGAATCCACGGTTGTCAGCTGTCCCTTGTTAAAACTACACGGTGCACCGCTGCGACTAGCGACTTGAGTGTGTAAATCATAACTGAGCGACACTGAGCAAGCCGTTGATTTCAACTTATTATTAATTGAAATAATGATCTCTCTTTATGATCATATCATATATATATTATTTTATTAAATACATTCTACTGATCCTGATGACTTGCTAAAAGACTTTAGCCATCAGCAGATCTACACTTAGAGTTTTTGTGCGAAGAAGTGAAAATATTTTTTTTTTTTGCGTACACCGATAGACAGTAGCCTGTCAAATTTAAATGTCTTTATTTACTTATCACATGTGCTTAACCAGGGCACGTTTTAACAGTTTTATACAGAGGAGTCACATTACCTTCCCGAACCAGTTCCCCTTCCTGGGAACTGAACCTGAAACGTTCTGGTGAAAGGCACTCTTCTGAGTCTGTGTTCTGTTATGAACTATTTATAAATAAAAAAGTTAGACGTTTATAACTAAGTAAAACTTGTCAGTAGCAGCAACAATACAAATTCCATTGCAGTACGTCATGTGACATTCAAGTGGACTCCATTGTCAGTATTGCGGTTTTTATTTATTTATTTATTTATTTATTTTTTACATTAGGAATCCAGCCATCCATTGGGTTAGTAATGTAGTTGGGTAGATGTTGTGTTAGTAATGTTGTTGGGTATATTAGTTATAAATGTCGTTCTGCACCATAATGGGAATTCTCCACAAGCCCTAATGAGTTACAGCTGGATTTGGTGGGAAGCACTTTGCTTGTGGAGAACACAAGAACACATCCGTAGGGCTAAAAGAACGCTTTGCAGCAGGTTTGTAGGGACAGAAGGCTGACTTTTCTGGCTTTGTCCATCGCCAACAGCCAGGGGCCAGGGGCCAGAAGGAAAGCTCAGGCTCAGAGAGAGGCTCCACCACCCAGCATGCTGCTGAGGGGGCCCGGGGAAATGGCGACTCCAACCCCCAACTCACTCAGCCAACGGCTGGACGGCACAGACTCGCCTGGCCACCAGAGATGGAGAGCGGAAACCGTCATGGTGACCGGCAGAGCAGAGCCCAAACCCTGCACAGGGCCTGCTGTGAATCGCTCTCTACTGCAAGGCCCTGCCCCGGCCTCCATTCCACCCATCTCCATCGCGGTTAACGTAACTTCCAATTCTGTTAATTCCCCCGCCCACATGTCGCCTCATGTTGCCTTGGTTTCCGCTGGTTCTGTGGCGCTCGGTAAGAATGTTGGACTGATGCCCGTGCTCTGCTCGTCAGCCCCATTTCAAAGGCGCTGGCCGTCGGGTACAGCCACAAGTCTTCCAGACACCTCAACCCGCCCCGGCAAAGACCGGGTACTCTGACACAGGACGCTGGAGCTCCTTTCAACACGCAGCCTTCTCCCCAGCCCTGTGCACAGCCCCTTTCGTCTCCCCCGCCGTGCCCCAGCGCCTGTATGAGCCCCCTGTCCCCGACCTCTGCCAGTCCCAAAACCAAACCCTGCCAGGCGCCCAAGACCCAAATGGGCACAGCTGGACCTGGCGATCCAGTCTGCAGGGATCCCGAAGTGGCGGGTGAAGAACAGACTCCTCAGCCCGCCGTTTTAAGCACTGCGGGAGCACAGACTCCTCTGCCCGCCATTTTAAGCACTGCCGGAGCACAGACTCCCCAGCCTGCCGGAGCAGAGACTCCTCTGCCCGCTGGCGCACAGACTCCTCAGCCCACCGTTTTAAGCACTGCCGGAGCACAGACTCCCCAGCCCGCCGTTTTAAGCACTGCCGGAGCAGAGACTCCTCAGCCCGCCGTTTTAAGCACTGTGAGAGCACAGACCGCGCCGTTGCATTAAGCTCAGTTTCGAACCCAGAACCCATGGTTTTGATGGTTTAAATAAGGGTATGTGTAGTGTGGCAAATCTGTCTTCTTTTTAAATTATTTATAATTACAGTTAACAATTTCACTCCCTTACGTTATGAATAAAGATTGGCGAAGGCAGCAAGGTAACTTCACCAGAATTTCAATAAATATTTAAATGAAATGAACGCAGGCAACCAGGTGAAAATATAAAAGATTTTAAAAGCAAACCACCTGGACATAACCAAGTGAAGAAAAGAGAAGAAGTGGAGAAAGGGTAATTCGGCCTTAGCGAACCCAAGTGGGGGGCAGACTCAACGCAGGAAGGGAAATGTTGGGGGGTAGTTATACGGAATGTGTTTTGTTGAATAGGGGAGGAGTTAATAAGACGCACAGGACTTCTGATAAACTGCTGGAGTTTAACCTCGGTTTGGGAATAATTACAACCTCACTACATATTAGGTGTTGCACGGGGCCTGCTCATCCAAAATGCTATAATACTATAATGCTTTACTATATATTTATTGTTATTTATTTTACTATGAAACAGAATTCAGTCTTACTTCCATGAAGTTCGTCCCTAATGTAGACTAACCTGTTTAAAATAATTGGGCAGGTTTTCCACATTTCTGTGGAAAACGATATTTTTAGCTCTTTGAAATACCCGGCAGCTTAATCCCCAGTTGAAACGCTCCTTTACTTTTGCCTTAACGGCTGCAAGTATGACAATAGTTATAAATATTAGAATATAGGGTGCACCTGATTAAAAGAATGGTAATAATGAACGGTTATTGGTCTTGTTACTTCTCGGATGTTAATACGGTAAACTTTTTTTTGTTTCCATTGCATAATTGTTGTAAATTGTGTTTTCTGGCCAAGTAAAAGCATCAAGAAGTGGTATAAACAAACCGGTTAAGGGAGGCGGGGGCGAGAGTCTATTAAATCTATCCTTGCAATTACAAGAAGTCGGCGGTTTAAAATAAATAAATCATATTTGGGCGTTCGAGCGAAGTGGATAAGTAATTTATCTGAGAAGTAGGACTTCCGTTGGGTGAGTAGGGCAGAGGTCTGTGGAGAACGCAGTTCTTTGGCTGACATCTAGCCTAGTATAAACGAGTAAACACGAACCCAAAACGAGGCGCTGGGTTGGACACAAGGCGTCACATACATTGTAATTGTCGAAGTAAACACACCCGTGTGAGAGTCGGGCTCAACCAGACGCCTTTACTTCGACTTCCTGAAACTGTTAGGAGAGCCTCGCTCCAACTTTGCCTTGGGAAGCGATGCCAGATAAATTTCCTACGTTCGTTTACGTGACTGGAGTAATCTGCATACGGTAAAACGATTAGTTGGTATGTAGTTTATACTATATAAGAAACGTAGGGCAATTTTGTAGCGCGGTTGGATTTGAATTGAATTTTTAAATTAATTCATGAGAAAGGGTGTTGCACCCGACGTTTAAAAAGACAGACAAGAACACAGTGAAGGTCAATAACCACGGCATGCGAATGTTTCAACATTGTCCGCCTTTGTTTAGTCTCTGTGAGAATAGTTTTGTTATGCTTATTTACTCGCTTGATTTTGCAGCTCCCAAGAAACCCAGGGACAGGACAAAGAAATTGCATGTTTGGAATTTGAATGATGGGAACTTAATTTAGGGAGTTGGCCCCTCCTGACAATATTCATAATCGTAAACAAAAAAAGATGTTGTTTTGCGTGTCTGGCGTGTGACATTATAACGGAGTGAAAGTGAGAAAACGGGTGGGATCTTTTTCTGCGTGGACGCCTGGCGCCACGTCCCACGTCAACTCCACCTTCCTTGCAGCCATCGCAAGTGTTCTGGACCAGAGGCGCAGAGGAGGGCAGGGTGATATCGCCGAGCCGCGATGGAGCCAAACGTGGACAAACGAGACAAAGGGTACTTCGTCGTGACGCGGGCGAAGGCCAGGAATAGCTTCAGGGGCGCCTACCAGGGCAGCGTGGGGCGAGTGGAGTCAGAGACAGCGCAAGGGGAGCTGGTTGGTCGGCTGCTAGGGGGCGGCCGGGGTTCCTCCAGGGGCGGCGTGACCGTAAAGAAGGGCGATGCCGTCCTCCTCTCCCGGTACCAGGCCCAGCTCCTCCTCTTTGTCTCGCCGCCCAAGCGGCGCCTGGAGGTGCTGATCCAGTCCCAGCTGTTCGCTGCCATCTGTGGGCTGGCCCAGAATGACCTGGTGGTTGTCCGGCATGGGAAAGGCTGCCGTTCGGGCCTGGTGAGGAACCTCATGCAGATCGGATGTCGGGACAGGCCCGCGGACCTTCTGATGCTGGGCTTCGAGGTGGAGTTTCTGGTGAGCGAGATGTGCCAGCCGTAGCAACCGTCGCTCGCGTCTCGTTTTGAGTATGAATACGTTCAGTTCGGTATTTCCCCAGCCTACTAGACACTGATGGTTTTGTATACCGCACCATACATTTTAAAAACAGCAGTAACCTTACGCCTAACCAGTGCGGCGAGGGTGTCATTTGTAATGTATCCGGATGTGGGTTCATTTTTCCATAGGATACGGATGAGGATCCTTCCTCCAGGAAGCCCCCCTCTCTCCCTGTGTTCAGCGCTGGGGACATCGTCCAGGTCATGCCTGCAAACCAGCCCAGCAGGTCCTTGTCTGGGAGCCCTCCCCAAGGTTAGTTTCCTCTGCGTCTGGCCTGAAGCTGAAGCGACTGTGTGTGTGTGTGGGAGACATCCATAATCAGGCTGGAGTTTTTTCCAGGAAGAGAAGGTGAGGGCAGAGAAGGCGTACCAGGCTCAGGAACTGCATGTGACCAGATGGAACGGGAAGCCGAGCTGTTTTTGAGTAGAACTGGAAAATCAGGCCTGACACTTAAGAGTGTGGCAGGCGAAACCGAGGATATTTCGGACGGTTTATTGAGTGTCGTTGAAGCGTTGTCTGTCTACACGCGCGTCTGCGTGCTGTTTTACACGTGCCTGACCTTGTTGCCCCCTACTGGTCTAGACGAGAAGGTGATCTCGCGGGGCATCTTGCTGCCGAAGATGCAGCCTCTGGTAGGGGTAGGGGGAGTAGGAGGCAGCCCCCTGAGCCATGATCAGCCACCAGTCCCACCACGCCCCCTGGAGATCGGATCTATGGTGGAGGTCTGGGCTGTGGATGGGGGCCGGATATACGGGGTGGTGCGGTGGATGGGCACCCTGGCAGGGGTCAAAGGCGACTGGGCCGGGATTGAGCTGGTGAGGAATTGATTGTCACTTTATACTGCCACCCCACACCCAATGTTCAGACAGTGTTTGTCCTTTAATTTGCTCAGCCGATGGTCATATTTAAGAGCTCTTTTCTCAACCAGTAATATTACACTTATTTATATAAGTGGATGTTCAATTAAGTAATTCAGCTTCTTTTGTTATGATGGGAACCTAAAAGCCAGCCGTCAAAGTACCTGTGCATTGAAAATATTCGAACGATATTCGACGTGCATTGAACGTTATACCAGTGATTAAAACATGGATTCATGAGAGAACGTTATACCAGTATCTGAAACGCATATATACGAGACAACGTCATGCCACTCTTTTTGACATTTCATATAGATATATTTCTTATTAGAAATGAAATCGCTGCACAGGTACTTTAAAGATCTATGCCCTTTGGAGGTACCTGAGTTAACCCTTTGAGCTTGCTTTGAACTAACGCCCCGCCCCGCCCCGCCTAGGACTATGAGGTGAAAGAGGGATCAGATGGGCGGCTCGGCTCCCAGCGCTACTTTACCTGCAGAGGAAACAGGGGCCTGTTTCTTCCCCTGTCCGTATGCAGGCCAGACAGCCGCTTCCTGTGCATGTCCCCCCAAAACAAGGACATTCCTCTGGACTGCAGACCCCCTCCAGGTGAGACCCCTGCCTCCTTCTAATAAGTTTAGGTAAAATGCATTATAAAATCAAATGCGCTAAACTAGGCACTGACTGATACACATAGTGTGCACAGATTGTTGTAAGGATTAGGGTAAGGGTTATAACCAGAAGGTTGAACCTTAGATTCTTCTGATTGCTCCAGTATCCAGCTTGATAAATATTGTGTAAAATAAGAGTGCACAACAATGGTATAAAATACAGTGTAAAAGTGTCTGGGAGCTTCCCTAGGGAATGTAATGATATGATTGGTGAGTGACGCACACCCCAACCTGCGTAAGTGGCTTATGTTTCCACCCCCCTCCAGAAACTCCAGAGGACGGAGATATCGATGTCACGCCAGTCTCAGAGTCTCGAGCCTTGTCTCTGCTGGAGGGCAAGATGAAGGGGATCCAGGGCCACTCAAACTCCTGCTACCTGGATGCCACACTCTTTAGGTTCGCTACCCTTTAGGTTCGCTACCCTTTAGGTTCGCTACCCTTTTCCCCACATGACTGTGCCTCTAGCCTCCACCTCACTCTCTCTCACTCCCTCTCTCTCACACACACTCACTCTCCCTCCCTCTCTCTCACACACACTCCCTCTCCCTCCCTCTCTCTCACACACACACTCACTCTCTCCCTCCCTCTCTCTCACACACACTCACTCACTCACTCTCTCTCTCTCCCTCCCTCTCTCTCACACACTCTCACTCTCTCTCTCTCTCACACACTCTCACTCTCTCTCTCTCTCTCTCTCTCTCACACACTCACTCTCCCTCCCTCTCTCTCACACACACACTCACTCTCACTCTCTCTCCCACACACTCACTCTCACTCTCTCTCTCTCTCCCTCCCTCTCTCTCACACACACTCACTCTCTCTCTCTCACACTCTCCCTCACTCTCTCTCACTCTCACTCACTCTCCCCCCTTTAGTCTGTTTAGCACTTCCATGATCCTGGATGATGCCGGCCACAGCCGCGCCACCTCGGTGGGCCACGGTGTCTCCCGCGTCCTGAGGAAAGACATCATTAACCGTCTGCGCAGGTAGAGCACTCTGCCGTGCCGTGGCGTGGCGTGGCGTGACCAACGCCGTTGTTTCAGGACACGTCCAGCTATTCGAACGGGCAAGCTGCGAAATACAGCCACGCGAATCAAGGGCGTCAGCCAGGCAAGATAAAGGGCGTAAATACGGTAGCAGGCACTCCCCAGGGCGGTGGTTTAACGTGAGCGTGTGGGTCTTTTCCTTCCCATCAGGCAGGGCTACGTGCCAGCTGAGAGCGTGATGGCCCTGCGCCGCCAGCTGGGTTGCGGGTCCTTCCTGACGGAAGAGAAGGGTAGGCACAGGTCTGGGTCCCGCGGGCTCTTAGCGCAGGCCGAGGGTCTTCTGAGCCACCTATTCCCACTTCCTACGCTGGCTTGTTAAAGACAGCTCTGTAAAGTCTGTGAACTGAACTGAACAGAACAATGGTATTTAATTCTCATGCACACAGCTCAGCAGCATTAATGACGGCAGCTGTCAAAATGGTTGATAAGCCCACATTGAAAGCTAATCAATTTCACTGTTAACCAATTTTCTTGTGAATTGATGTTGTTGTTAACCAGTGAATGTTTGCTCTGGACCTCACCATTAACTTATTTAATTATTATCCCATTACACTGTAGCTAATTTCACAGATAACTGATCTCACGGATAACTGATGTGCTGTAATCGACCTCACTGATGACTGATGTGCTGTAATTGATTCTTCCTCCAGATCCTGAGGAGTTCATCACCGCTCTCCTTCCAATGCTTGGCGTTGAACCATTGCTTAAGATCAGGTCTGCTGCAATTATCGTTTTCATAGCTGCTGTTACCCATGTGTCTGTGCTCGTGCCTGTGTCTGTATCTGTGCCTGTGCTCATGCCCCTGCTTTTGTCAGTGTCTGTGCTGTGCTAAGTCTCAAGATTCCAAATGATGCAACAAGAAAGTTGTTTTCATTGGTCTAAATGTTTTGCTAGTTTAAAGTTTTCATAGTCTTGTAATTATAGCCTTTCAGAGACATTGGCGACGATGGATTTCCCAGTGTTTTAGCCTCAGCAGACAGCACACCCTTCTCTCGGTGGCATTTCTCCCACGGTTTATATTCATGACTGACCATGAACATCTGTTAGAGTTTGGGCCTGTCTTTTCACGACCTCAGGTCCAATGGCGAGACCACTCAGGAGGCCTACACCTTCCAGATCATCCTTGATAAAGTTCAGGTGACCACGCCCACTGTGCAGGAGCTGCTTGACGCTTCCTTTGTGTCATGTGACCTCAAGTTCGAGGAGGTGGGTGAAGTTAACGGTGTATACCCGTAAATATGCTGCGCTATTGCTTACCCTAATGTGCACACACTCACACAAACACACGCACCATCGCTCGCCCTAACATGCACACGCAGACAGACACACACACACTCACACATAAACACACGCACCATCGCTCGCCCTAATATGCACACGCAGACAGACACACACACACTCACACATAAACACACGCACCATCGCTCGCCCTAACATGCACACGCAGACAGACACACACACACACACTCACACATAAACACACGCACCATCGCTCGCCCTAACATGCACACGCAGACAGACACACACACACTCACACATAAACACATGCACTGACACACACACACACACACACACACACACACACACACAATGATCTTTTTCTGCCTCAGGTCCCCACCTGCTTGATAGTCCAGATGCCAAGATTTGGGAAGAAATATAAAATGTTTCCCCAGATTATTCCATCCGTAGAGCTGGATGTCACAGACCTTCTACACAACTGTGAGTGAGATCCGTCATCATCACAAAATAACATAACTTGATTTAAATCCCAGGTGAACGTCAAGGTTTCCCCCAAACGAGAAAGTCTGCTGAGTAAAAAACAAAGGACAAAAAGTGCGGTACATGTTACAGCCTGTTACTGTGCGTTACATGTTACAGTGTGTTACATGTTGCAGCCTGTTACTGTGTGTGCATGCGAGCGAGGGGGAGTAAGAGAGACGGACAGCGGCCACTCAACCCCACCCCCCCCCCCCTCACTCTCTGTCCCCTCAGCCCCCCGGGAGTGCTTCCTGTGCGGGCACCTGGCGGGGATGGAGTGCTCACAATGCTTACAGGACCGCAGGCTCCAGCCGGGGAGAATCAAACAGTACTGCTCCACTTGCAGTGCGCAGGTACGCAGTCCGCAGGCTGAAGGCTTTTATTTTTCACGGTTTCTCTGTGGAACGTCCTCTCTGGTGACCGACGCCTGCGCTGCGTCTGCGTCCAGGTCCACGCGCACCCGCTGCGGCAGGACCACAGGCCCCGGAAGCTGGCGGTGCCGCCCGAGCAGCCGGCGAACGCCCCCGCGGTCTACAGGCAGCAGCTGCAGCTCTTGGCCGTGCTCTGCATCCACACCAGTCACTACGTCGCCTATGTGAAGTATGGCCCAGCGGCACGCTCCTGGCTCTTCTTCGACAGCATGGCCGACCGTTGCGGTGAGAGCCGCCGTCTCGGTCGCTGTAAAATGGGCTGTGGCCGGCGTGTAATATTTGTAGGAGGAAAGCAAACCTACATGCCACGTGCCTTCCTGCAGCACACGCGTGTGCTCAGCAGCCCTCGGAGTGCTGCATGGTGTAGGCGTTTGGACAAACCACTGTGGGAACAGACCAAGCTACTTCTGTACATCAGCCTGGATAAGAGTATCTATTAAATAACTGAAATGTGTCTGGCCAAGATACTTCTGTACATCAACCTGGATAAGAGTATCTATTAAATAACTGAAATGTGTCTGGCCAAGATACTTCTGTACATCAACCTGGATAAGAGTA
>JAOYSI010009165.1:13736-41192 GCA_025775065.1 Hiodon alosoides | reverse complement strand
TCTGTGCTGCTGCAGTCTTATCTGGGCTCTGAAGTCTCACCTGTGCTCTGTGCTGCTGCAGTCTCACCTGGGCTCTGAAGTCTCAACTGGGCTCTGTGCTGCTGCAGTCTTATCTGGGCTCTGAAGTCTCACCTGTGCTCTGTGCTGCTGCAGTCTCACCTGGGCTCTGTGTGCTGCAGGTGGAGGAGGGAACGCTTCCCCACCGGAGTGCCCGTGGCTTCCCCGGACTGGCTGGAGGGTTCACCTTCTCCGTCTACGGTGGGTCCTGGGACGTTGCATGTGAACTGGTTTAGCAGCTTTAGGCAGTGCTGAGTATGGTCATTTATATAGGCAATGCTCTGGGATGTGCTCAGCTGTGTTGAGTATGATGTGGTAAGAGGCTCCTACCCTCCCAGACGTGGCCGCTCTATCGGAGATGTTGCGGGGGCGCCCGGCCCGGATGGCCAATCACATGGCCCTGCTGAGGCAAGAGGCGGAGACATTGGAGCAGGAGAGTTGGCGCCATGGCGACATGGTGTTTGTGGACGTGGTGGACACCTATAGGAACGTGCCCTCCAAACTGCTGCAATTCTACAAGTGGTACGGTCTGCCCTCTTTGCTCGTTCTTTGGTATTGCCCTACAAATAGTTTTTAAAATGAAAGTAGCCGCTTTGCCGCTATAGGTCGGTGAGGAAAGCTGACTTCAGTCTGCTGCTGAAGACTGATGATGACTGTTATATCGACGTGGATGCTATGCTAATGAAGATAGACCACAAGCGCTTGCAGCGGAAACATTTCTGGTGGGGAAAGTAAGTGCAGAACAGGACTGGTGTGTGTCACACCTGCACAATGTCGTGTGTGTATGTGTCTGTGTAACACAACCTGCTTAATGTTGCGTGCGCGTATGCACCTGCTGCAGTTTCAGGCAGAGCTGGGCAGTGGATCGCGTTGGGAAGTGGCAGGAGCTGGAATACCCCAGCCCGGCGTATCCTGCCTTTGCCTGCGGCTCGGGCTACGTCATCTCCAGGGACCTGGTGGAGTGGTTGGCCGACAACGCAGGCAGGCTCAAGGCCTACCAGGTACCAGCCCTCCCATCCCAAAGGGGTGCATTTTTCAGTGCTCCCGCTTAAAGCACTGGGACGTGTGAATGATGGTAGGAACTGGGTTTCTCGGCAGGGAGAAGACGTGAGCATGGGAATATGGATGACGGCCGTGGGTCCACAGAAATACCAGGTGAGTGTTGTGAACATGGCAGAGTAAGCCACCGAAGGCCCGACCTTTACCCGGACACTGCGTGTATTCATGTATGTAATAAACGTGTCATCTTATAATTTAGACATTCTAACAATATCTACTG
Source organism: Hiodon alosoides (assembly GCA_025775065.1). Lineage (NCBI taxonomy): Eukaryota > Metazoa > Chordata > Actinopteri > Hiodontiformes > Hiodontidae > Hiodon > Hiodon alosoides. The sequence continues at coordinate 39,856 of JAOYSI010009165.1, read as the reverse complement.
TGAATTTATAATGTGTGCTTAGCCATTCACTGAGCAAGTGTTCCCTAATAAGTGCTGTATTAGTTTGTGGTTACGGTTTAGTGTGAAGTTACAGGCTGTATTAGTGTGTGGTACATGTCACACGCTTCCTGATGATTAAAGTACTGACAGCGCTCATCTGCGCCCTCCTCAGGACTCAGGGTGGCTTTGTGAAAAGGACTGCTACATGGACATGTTGTCCTCCCCCCAACACTCCGCTGAGGAGCTGCGGTCGCTGTGGGACCACAAGAGGACCTGTGGGGACCCCTGTGGTTGCTCCGGGGGCCTCCGGTGAGGCAGGGTCCCACCTAGGGTCACACTCCTGGTTCTGCTTACCAGCGACACACAGGACTCCACCCGTTCACACTCCTGGTTCTGCTTACCAGCGACACACAGGACTCCACCCGTTCACACTCCTGGTTCTGCTTATCCAGCGACACACAGGACTGCACCCGTTCACAAGTCTTGTGTAAGCTTACAACGTATGTTGTACTAGATATGGTTTTATTTTTGTATACTAAATATTAAGTTAAGGGGGTTCTACCAGGTGACTGCCTGTTTTATGTGGGGAGAATTTGTCCTTCCTCTTGACATTTCACAGGATGTCAAACAAGTGCAGGGTTTGTCTTTGTTACAGACTGACAGACTCGCTGCGGTTCGCCAACCCTCCCTGATTAAACATGGCCTTCTGTTCGACCGACACAGCAAAGATCCAGGCCACCGGGAGGTTGATGTTTAGTGGAAAATGGTCCACTAATCTTGAGTGAAGGACAGCGTGCGGTACAAGAGACGGGTGACCTGAGCTTTATCACATGGTTAAAGGAGGGGAATAATCAACACCTCATTAAAAAGCCAAAAACAACTCATTAATGTAAGCGTAGCTTATGTTTATTAAGACTGAATAAGATGTTGAGTGCACAAAACAGTTTGAACAATCAAGCTAATCCCACAATAAGATTGTTAAACATATACAAACACACCTCATTAAGCATTCAGAATGTAGCCTTTGGTATGTACTGTAATGTTGCCACTTTGACAGTCAGTGTTAAATGAACTGCATAACAATAAATGGGAAATAATTTAACCCATTTGATTGTGTTCCATTTCTGTCCCAAAACACTTTTCTGAGGATAGTGGCAGCTGCTAAAGTTGGTTCCTGGGCTTAACACCCTCAGCCAAAGGTGTTACAGGCCCAAGGTTCAGTTTGGTTCTGCGGGACTCGCGTCTGTCTTCCAAGGGCTTCAGATCATCCTTGTAACCTCCAACTGCAGAGAGAACAGCACAAACAAGTGAGTCCTGTATATTTTTGTTCTTCCTCAACCACCAGGTACAGCACAGGATAAATGGCTACTTTGGGTTGTCAAGGGGATGATACTAGTCCTGCCAAAGACCCTCTTTCCAGGAGTCCTGGGAAACAGTCACGTGACAAGATGTCGACCCTGTGGTGGAGGTGTAGGGGGAGGTTTCTGTGACAGATGTGGTAGCCTGAGATTGCCGCTTAACTGAAGTGTCCTGATTACCACAGGGGCCTAATTAGTCGACCTGTACCAGAGACACGCAACATTACAAGATTTTGGGAGAAAATGTACCGGGATAAAAGACCTGAAACATCCAGATGATTTTGCTCGCAGTCTCTGCAGCAGGAAAACAGATCGCGTAATCGGGAAAGCAGCTGAATTAATGTCGGAATGTGAAATAGAGCGGCAAGCTTTCTAAAAATCCCCCCCGCCTCGGTTCGTGCATTTTAACTAGCCTGAAAGCTTTCCAGGAGGAAAGGAATGCATCTCCATTGACTAAATCAAATGAATCTTCTCCACGCTCTTTGGCAGCCGCTCCACTGTTGGGACTGAGGCACCACTTAAAAGGGTCAGAACTGGAAATGACATCATGTGGGCTTTTGAGAGGGGGGGGGTTGGAAGCTTCACTCCCCGGGGCCACAGAACTTTGTTTAGACTTACCTCCAAGTCAGCAACTAAATTACATCACTGTATTGATTTGCTTAGCAAACATTCAATTCCACAGTATTGTACTTTTTTTTTAACCCATTCTGGTCACCAGTTCCGATCACTGCAGCTATCAGCCATGTAAAGGGGTAGGCCAGAGAGGTTACAGACCAGTCGTGATAGAGGACAGGAACAGGGGCTTCAGACCAGTAACGAACACAGACGGCAGGGATTTGATCACGGTAACCAATCATAATGACTGACCCTGTGTTGAGAGGAAACTGACCTTGTGAGCACATTAAAAAATAACTTAATTTAGTTCTGAAGGCGAAAATAAAACAATGTGTGACTAATTTCACATGGGGTAAAAGTAAACCTCACAAATCTCATTTTTGCTTCTGTGCTCAGACTTTAAGACGACCCTGTCTTGATATATTATAACATCATAATACTTATTTTGTGCAAGCATGACTGGTTGCTATAATCACCACCCAGACAGTTTAAATTAAAGATTAACTTATTAATGCTTGGAGCATAGACCGTGAGACCACTAGGACTCCCGCTTTAAGAAATAATAATTAAAAAAAATGTACTATCATTTATTTTAAGGAATGGTGACCTCCCGCTTCGTACAACAGCAAGAGTTTAAATGACAGGTCCATGAGCAGGGGCGGGAACGGTGGTAGCATTTTGGGTTCTGTCTCTATGCTAGTATATGAAGGTACACCCTCTTATCGATTAACGGCCATATGGTACACCTCGTCGGCACAGATCAGATAAACCGCTAATATATTTCGGTACCTGCCGCTTGTTAGCATTTTCGTGCTTTTTTTTTTTTTTACACACTTTTCCTTTTCCGAGTAATTCTTATGTATGCGCTATACATACGGAAATAACTGACACGTGAGTAAAACGGCTATGTAAACTGCTGATATGACTTGTGAATTTTCAATTCGTCTTAATCGTTAAAATGAACGGAATCGAACTCTGTGAGCTGGTAATACCAATACGAACCCAAATTACGGCGTTGAGAATTATGCTAAACTAGTTCGTGCTGGTGATTCCTGGCATATGGCAGTGACATCCCAGCTAAAGGACAGGACATACTGTAGTCGGTTTAACACGACGCTGGCTGCTTATCAAGACCATCTACTGAAGCTAGCATTAACGATTTGACTGCTAGGAGTTGAGAATACTTACCAGAATGAGCATGCATTTCACATGTGTATAATATCTGTAATAGGCGTACTCTTATTCACGGGCCCCCTCCCCACGTTATAATCGCACTGTGAAATTACGTGCATATACGGTACTCAAATACCTACACTCGTGACCTTGCATGTGTGTCAAAAGGCGTAAATAAGGCGTGCTTGGAACAATTACCTGGGGGGAAAAAACTTGCGTATACTGCAGCCAAGAAAAAAAAAAAACAGTTGAGTTCCCCTTCCAGAACAAAGATACTAAAAGGCATACATTAGTGATCCACCAGGGGGCGCTTTGCAACAATTAAAAAGCATAGGGAGAAAGTCAGTTTGGCTCATAAATGTTTGAATAGATCTATAAACTAACAGTCCCACTTGTTTTTATGGGCTATGCTTTGATTTGTAATATGCCAAGCATAAAAATGCAGTGTACAAATAATTTATGGCGCTAATAACCTTTAAAGCCTCTGGCTTCATATAGTACCGATTTCATTAAGATATGTCTCGTTATATAGAATATAGCGGTTTTCACAGTAACCCTTAATTGTACAAAATAGCTGTGACTAATGAACTTTCATTAGCAGTTTGGTTCACAAATTGCACTTTAAAATGTTTCTAAAGTTATAATCCTCCAGTTTATGGGTAGGCATACCCCTGCCAGTCTGGCCGTGCTCTTAGGAGGACCACTTTCACAACTACGTCATCTTCCCTTGCATCTCATCACATTTCTGCTTTTGTCTGCTGCTGCTGAGGCCACATAACGTTGTACAAGGCGTTGTACCCCCGCTTGTTGTACAAGGCGTTGTACCCCCGCTTGCCGTCTCCGGGGCCCTAACTATCCAGATACACGCACAATGACAGTTTCAGACCAGATCATTTAATTAAGCTCGTTTCTTGTTCCTACCTTTCGTCCGAGAGGCCGAAACATCGCGATGTCCTGCATTCAATCTCAGCAAACCAGGAAATGATTTTCCCCCATTTAACCCGGCTTTTTAAGAAAGGGAACCATTTCTGCCCTCTATAAGAGGCTTCTGGGAGTGGACTACGTAACCAGGTGGCACTATGACAGTGATCAGACTCATTGGGTTCATTAACAGGCTGGAGTTAGAGGTCCCGCCCCCGCCTTTCTCACGGTGTCACAGGCCCGGCACAGACAGGCATGGGGCAGTTTACACCCGGCAAATGTCGGCGTTCACATCCTTGGTGAGATTTTCACCAGGGAAGCCATCCTGGAGCAGTTGAACAGGCAGGGACAATGCAGTGCTGGTGAGCACACAGTGCGACTACTGCACGAGATCCTCAGCAAGTTCTATCCACAGTGTTATTTTCAGCATTTCCAGCAGAGGGCCTCAGCTGCACAAGCTGGAGGATTTAGGACAGCCTGGTTTCTCCAGCTAGAGGGTGAGTGAGGACCTGGAGCTGGAGACTGGAGCGACTGCACAACCTGGCATGTACCGTAACGAGAGCCGCAGTAGGGCGAGAACTGAAGTCCCCAGAGCAGGTGGCCCTCAGTCTACACAGCCTGTGAGAGCCCCAGGCCCTGGTGGACACTCCGGCAGATAGCTGGGGGAACCAGGAACACATGATAAAGGCCTTACTGTGTGCTGCATGGTGTAGACATTAAAAGCGCAGAGACACTTGGACGCGTATTCTGCCCAGCTAGGTCCCTCCACGCTTCCCTCTGGCACAAATATGCCGGTTCATCCACGAGGTCACTCTGGCCATATGGCAGCGATGACCAGTGGGGCATGCTGGGACATGCAATCGTTTGCTAGATTAATTAACGCTGACGGTCAGCACTGCAGCCTGCTCTCAGCGCCGGGGGGCGGGACTGCAGCTCTTAAACAATCAGCAAGTCCATCCGTCAGTCATTAATTCCTGATGTACACAACCCTCCTTACCCAGTTACAGTAACGTAGACACCTGGCTGGCCGTAAAAAACCCTGAGCTGCAATACAATGAAATTAAGGTTTTCTAACCACAAGAAAAAACATTAAAACACATGTCTAATTAAAAAACAAACACCTCTGTTCGCTTCAGGGTGAGAACATTATTGCAAACATTCTCAAAAGGTTTATCAATGAAAAGGGGTTTGTTAAAAGAGTAAGAGCTCAAAGCTGTGATTTAGTAACGAGGCCCAAAGAGCAGAATAGCACTAGGGCGCTGCTATACGGCACCACAGGGGAGCCACAGCAGATAGATAAATATGTAAAATGAGGTTTGTTTTGCGCTGAACTCCTGTGTTGTCAGCCCCATGCAGCTCGTGGAAGTCGTTTCCAGACAAACACGCCAGCCGCAGACAATGGGAAACGTCCCGCGACCGACACCAGCGGAGGACAGGCAGTTCCGCGACATCTCTGCTGCATGTCTCAGGGCTACCGTCTCTCTCTACAGCACAGTCCACACGGGCTGCTCCAGGCTACCGTCTCTCTCTACAGCACAGTCCACACGGGCTGCTCCAGGCTACCGTCTCTCTCTACAGCACAGTCCACACGGGCTGCTCCAGGCTACCGTCTCTCTCTACAGCACAGTCCTCACGGGCTGCTCCAGGCTATCATCACCAGCACAGAAGTCAGCTTTCATGAGTTGCTCAATTTCCAAATTTGCTTGGGGAAGGGGGTCGTATGGATGTGTAAATACCATCCAGCTTGTTTTCTGTAACTGAGTGTGGAGAACAAATCTGGGGTTCATGGCAGTGTCTCCTGCCCTCTGGCTAAACTGGCAGTTAAACCTGAGGCAGCATCCTCTTCGACCTTGGAGGTTAAACTCTCTGGAGTCAGAGAAATGGGTCAAGAGGAGGCCTATCGGGTCAAAATGTCACACTATAGCCTATAGGTGAGAACCGGTGAATGTAGGGCTGGGCGATAATGTCATCACGATAAAAAATTTCAGTCGATATCGATAATTATCCTGATAAATGTCAAATCATTATTTCTTTCAAGTTTAAAGGCTATTTTTTGCTCCTAAGTGAAAGTTGAAGAAACCAGATGGTCAATTGTGGTTTTAAACTATTCTTTGTGGTCAGAACATGACAAACACTTGCCGAACAGTGGATCATTACACAAATCTGAGATAGAACATTCAAAACAATTATAATAAAATCTTTTTTCAACATAAAAATATGCATGAGTAAAATTAAGTGAAATCCTTTTTTCTCAACAAAAATAAATATCTTAATAGATTTAGCCTAACGTGTTGCCAGCTCCACTGTATCCGCTTCTTGCAGTTTGAGGTCTCCATTCCTCGGTTGCTTTGCGCTTCTGTGTACTTTCACTGCTCTTAGACTTTGCTTAACAACCCAACATGGCAAGTATTTTTCGAAGACCTAGTGGGATTGCTGGTTTAATAACCGTCACTTAATTATTTGTCACGAGGGAAGAGCATTTACACCAAGACTGATACCAGCTAAAGGATCCAGAGTACCAGCTAAGTTGAATGCTCAGTAAGATATCAGAAAATTTCAAAACATGAATGTATTTATGATTTTCCATTGAACTGGGAATATTAATTTGTTACAACAAAAGCATGACTTTTAATTAGATTTAAATAATTGCCGTCGCAAAGGGAAGGAAAATAAGGTGCTTGCCTGAGCGCAGACTGAGCCCTACGAGCTGAAGTTTGCCCGATTAAACCCGACTCCGCCACACTCCCCGACTGTTACCGTGAGAAAACAAAGGCGGCACATGATTGCTAGATTTCTGCCCGGGTTGGGTGGAAAGTCAGTCAGCACTTTTATAAAGTTTATAAAGACTAGTGTTGGTCTTTACAGCCGGACTTCTTCACCCTCCTCACCTCACGTGTGTGGTGGCAGGATTGGAGGTGAACGGTCCTACTTCTTCACCTCACGTGTGTGTGGTGGCAGGACTCGTAGCAACGAGCTAAGATGCATTTGCCACACTTTCACTTGGGTGAAAAACCTGTTGAACCAGTCCAGGAGGCTCTCTCGTGAACAATCCCACACAAACCAGTGGAATACCACATTCCTTTCATCCGTCCTTCAGGACACCTGTCTCCGGGTGTAACACGTCCGTCTAAGCACAAGAAAGGCTCACTGGTCCCAGGGGAGTGAGGAACACTTCATCTGGAAAGAGAAACTTACCACTGGAAAGAAAGAAAAAAAAAAACCCATTTGACTAATTTGGTTTTCTCCAGCGTGAATACATCACCCAAGTGAACTAACGAGCGGTATGTAGGCCGGAGGGAGAACCTCAACGCAACCCAATAAGGTTTCAGCCAGATAAAGCTAACGATGCTCTCATTTTTAAACCATCCCAACTCCAGAGCTATCTTTGGACCTTTAACACCACACCACCCTGTTAGTGCTCAGACCCCACTCAGACTAATCTGCAGATGGTCTGTGATAAGGTAGTTATGGATCAAAAATGTATTAGCATTGATTTTTCTGAGAGCTGAGAGCTGAAGGGGGGGGCACCTCACAAAACGTCATTGCTGGCTAAACTAAGAGGTGACAGAACCCTCCGCCCGACCCATTTGACTCTGCATTAACTGCACTAAGCTCAGGCGACGCCACCTGATCAAGTGTCGATTCCTGGACCTTCTCCCCTGCGCCAACGGAGCGCTTACTTACACCCACCTGTGCGCAGCAGGAGTAAAGGCGGGAAGTGGTTTAAAACGTTGAGGATGCAGCCATGTCAGGAACAGGCCAAGGCAGATAAACACCCCCCCCCCCCCCATAACTCAGGAAAACCACCCACGCAAGCTGGCCCAGGATCAGCATTAACTGAACAATTTGGCTGCCTGAGCAATTGGATTACAGGACTGGAATAAACCAGATGCAGTCTCCGGTGCACTTTTCTGTAATATGAGAGGAAATAAGCTTCAGGAGCAGACGATTCTCTGCTTTATACTGTAATCATGATGACAATAATGTGTGTGTGTGTGTGCGTGCACACGCCTTTGCGTGTCTGTGTGTGGATGTATCTGCTCCTCATGTGAAATGGACACGTGTCTGGGAATTATTATGCTTGGTTTCTATGCCTTAATATACAGATGAAGTTTCCAATATTCTGCTGGAAAAGGCCTCTGTACCTTGTGTTTGAAATGGTTTTATTAAATCAGATGTTAGCAACTTGGCCATGAGTGAAGTTGTGAGAGTCTCAAGATAAGATGTTCAGTCCACAAAGAACATCTTGAATCGAGACTTCTTGACTCCTGTTTGTCTGAAGGGCAGAAGCCCTATCTGGAGGAGAGGTTGAGCTGACCTCTTCTGGGCGAGGGGGGCTGTGGAAGGTTACTGCAAAGGGTGCGGCGTACTTTTCCACTGAATGATGACGAGTTCTGTTAACTGGTTTGCTCATGTGTAGGAATATGATGTGAATCCAGTGATCAGGGCTCTCACTCTTTATGGAGGCAAGGCTCATGCTTAAACATTAAATCTGTGATGAACAGATATTTTCTCTCACCGCTGAAGGACTTCTGCTTTTAAGAATTCCCGCGACGCTGGTCGAATTCCGCTGCGCTTCAATTTTGTAGTAATTTAGATGGACCGATTTAGTGCGACCGTTACCCGTCAACCTCAAATTAATCTTGGTCATCTCATGACATGCTCAAATCCAACCTTAAGCCTCCTGACCAAACTCAAAACTTTAATTCTGCGACTGCCCGGAGATGGCTTTAGACACAGTGTGCCCAGCAGATCTCAGGGGGATGGACCATTTCCCAGCTGCTGTTCCTGCCCGTTGACAAAATAACCGCAGCCATTAATGAAAACCCACGGAGCAAGAACAACGAGGATCTAAGCTTCAAGTTTAGACAAACGCCCATTATGTGAGGTCTTGGCTTTTACAAAAAGTGTGAACATTGATTCATACACCGTTTTAGAGATGTATATACTGCCTCTGGGCTACAGGAAGCATTTAAGTATTTATCAGACCAAGCCATGGCCTGCCGTCACCCACACGTCACCCTAACCCCAACACCCACACGGCCTGCCATCGGTTCTCAGAACCTAGATTACCATAAGAGCAACCCACAGCATGCTGCTGGTGAGAGATGGCTCCAGAACAACTCACAGGAGCAGAAGATTGAATCAAAATATGGCTTGTAATGTAATGCCCCCCCCCCCCCAGTAAACGGGACCAGGATGAAAAGTAGGGGCCGGGGTGGAAAACGGACGAGGTAGGGGCCCGGTTGTCCTTAATCACTCCACAGCACATGGAGAAAGATGGGGATTCAGGCAATTTTCAGTCTTAAGGGTATGCTTGGTATTACTTTCAATGTTTCATTTATTTTTAATAACTACATAATTATTAATAACTTGGGAAGCTTCAAATCAGCATGCTAAGCTACAGATAACATATTTGACTCATTTTCAGTGCAAGGACGAAAAATGAGGTTGGAGAACATCCATTGAATAAAAGCCAAAGGATTAAATACAACCTGAACGGTAAATGAGACAAAAAGACTAGGAAGAGTGCTTAACATCCCTGTCATCTCTGCACAGATCAAACATCTGTTTTACTTACAGAAGCCATTGCCTGAGTTTAATCTAATCTGAGAGTTTGTGTAGAAGTAGACATCTTCAAAGGCTCAAAGGGTTTCTTTTTGTCATCCGTGTGCTCAGACGACCAAAAGCCAGCCATCAATGAGGAAATACTGCGCACATCTGAGTGTGTGATCAGCCAGCAGTCCCAGACAAACGCCCAGTTGAAGCCCACAGGAGAGACTAATGAGCGCAAATGAGAAGGGCTCGTTTCTCATCCCAGCTAACAGGGTGGAGTGATTGATGAAGATCGCAGGAATCTCCCGCATCGGGGACCAGGGGACAGGGACTCTGACAAACGAGACCACTCGCTTCACCCGTCAAACCCTTCCATTAAAAAAGGGGCCAGTTGACACAGCGTTTAGAGAGTAAGCTAAATGTCACCATTTTTTTTATTGGGGTCCAGCTGCTACATCAGTCATCGAAACACGTACACCCCACAGCATTTTACTCACACCACAGCATTTTACTCACGTCACTGAGCACCGTACATCCCACAGCATTTTACTCACGTCACTGAGCACCGTACACCCACAGCATTTTACTCGTCACTGAGCACCGTACACCCCACAGCATTTTACTCACGCCACCGAGCAACGTACACGCCACAGCATTTCACTCAAGTCACTTGGCACTGCACAGACCACTGAATTTTACTCACGTCTCTGAGCTCCGTACATGCCACCGAATTTTACTCACGTCACTCGGACGGACGGACAGGAGAAAAACCCCATTCTCTGTGTCTCTCTCACACACACACACACACACACACACACACACACACGGCCCATCATTGCATCACGGGGGTGGGCACACAAGATTTGCTTGTTAAATTCCCCAACATGGACTTGGCCTCACTTAATCTCTGCCTGGGAGACCTTAAAGGCCAAGAGCATGTTTAATAACTCGCTCTGCTCAAAAGTAGGTCTCCGCACTCGCTCAGTGCCAGAGTAAACTGCACTGGGTTTATGGATACAGGACTAGAAAACCCGACCTACTTTTTTAAATTTTTTTATTTTTTTCTCTTCCAACAGCAATTTCAACATCCAACCATCCACAGCTCATCTGCTCACGTTGGACCAGGAACTCGACCCATATCTGAGAGCCACCTGGCTGTATCCTTCTCTACAAAGTGGAGCCGAGGGAGTTAACCACAGAGGCAGATTAAGATGTTGGCTCTAGTATTGTGTATATAGTAGAAAGGAGCCGCAGGGATCAATATGGGTCAAGCTGGAGGACAGTATCTGCATCCCAAGGGGCTCAATCGGTAAACTTGCTAACGAGTGTCTCCAATCGTCTTCCCGGGCGCCTGCATTGCCGCCGAGAGGGACACGCCTCTCCTCCAATCGGAGCTGGGCCTCTAGTGTGAACCCGCCTACGGAGCGAAACAGAGATGGGTGGATTGGAGGAGACCCTGTTGCTTCTTCACCCTCCCCGGTCGTGGCGGCAGGTTTCAAACAAACCCAAATAGGGGTGAAAATAATCATTTTAAAAGACAGTATCTGTTTAAAACTCGTGATAATTTACATCAGATCCATTTAATTACCTTCTTTAATGGGCAACAAAGGATTTCTCTCCCAAGAAAGGAAGCAAAATGTCATTGCCAGAACTAATAAAATTCTTCAACAAGCTTGTTGTAGCGTGACGGAGACAGATTTTCTTGTGGGGATCGCGCCTCAGCAGCAGCGCATGTGTTCCTCCCTGATGCAGCACCAGTTGGGTTTAAACCCAATCCGGCTTAGCCACTGCTGCCTTGTAACGTCACAGTGCCCATGCAATAACATTTCCCAACACGACTGCACCCTGAAATCCACATTTAAACCGAGCAGGCGCACTGAACCCTGCATCAAGGCAGACCCCTGTCCAGTGGGATAAGAGCGAAAGCAAGGCAGAAACAAAAACATTACGAGTGGGATTGAGATAGGCGTGGACACAGCCCCGCGATTTTGATTCGCACTCAGAGGGACGCGCCTGTCCTCCAATCGATGCTGAACCTTCTGTATAGTCACGTGTGGCTTACAGTATGTTAAATGCTCACAGTTAGGAGGCTTGTGAATTCAGTATGCTAAATGCTCACACTTAGGCTAGTAAATTCGGTATGTTAAATCTTCACACTTAGGCTATTAAATTCAGTAGGTTAAATGCTCACACAGTCGAGAATCTTGTTAATTAATTATGCTAAATCCTCACAGTTAGGAAGCTTGTCAATTGGAGGTTGCTGGGGTTTGTGCCGGCAACTGAAACATAATAGGTGATTCCATGTGGGGGAGAAAAAGGGGACAAGTCATTTAGTGACTCATTTTTATTATTCATTCTTTCAACGTTAAGTCCACCCGCCGCATTCCTGCATGTGTGTTTGTCGGTTTGGTTCAGGCTTCTACCTTTTTAACCACAAGGGCTACAGTTGAGTACCTCAAAAAAACTCAGCGTTTAGATTAAGGACGATACCAAACATGAATTTGTGTGTCCCGTCAAAGTTCGTACGGACTATATATAAATATATACAAAATATTTTCGTGTTAGAATTTTGTCTAAACAAATTAACTTTTTTAAAAGATTCCCTAAAAAAAAAGTTGGCCAATTCATGTTTTAATTTTCTATAGTGAGGGGGGATTTTACAGAAATTTGTTAAGTAAAATACGTTACGTGTTACATTTAAAAAAAGAAGAAATAAAATAAAAACGATTAAATGGGAAAATGGCGTAACTGGTAATCCCTCGTTAACTATTCAATTGATTCTCATTTTGAGCGCTCCGGCACTTGTTTAAAAAAATGTTTTACCACTCCACCACTGGTTACGAACACGTAAAAAAAAAATACAAATCGGATCCCGAGAACAGAAGTTACCGCTTTCAATCCAGAATTGCGAATTTAATATATATATATAAAAAATAATTCCAGGGAGAAAACATTTATTTTAATTTGCAACCCGCCCCCCACCAAAAAAAATTTCAGGCCACGATTCTCCCTCCAGCCTCGTCTGGTCAGCACCAACAATGATCTTAAAGCCGGCAAGCTAGCTACCTACGCCAACTTCTGATCCGTCGGTAGTTTTTAATTTTTCATATGCGCTTGTAAAAATCAGAATCATTTTACACAGAGCCGACACTTTGAAGGCGGGCCCTGAATATTTCATGAATGAATGAATGGTTATTTAGCTGGGTAGAGCCCAGGCGGACAACATCCCAATGTGGTCTGGCATAAAGCAAGAGAACTCCAGTTTTATCACCCAGGTCCTTCTGCTTACAGTTCAAAACTGGGGTTATCCTACAGTTATACTGAACAAAATCCAGTCCAATCAGAACCATGCAACCTGTACAACCAAAGCCTGGGAAGGTTAAAAGACAATTAGGTTTAAAACAACCCTAGGGGTACACCCTACCATGAATTACTGAGGCGGAATTTATAGTCCTTTTATCGAACTAAAATCATCATTTAGACTGGGAGTGTCAAACTCCATTCACATGAAGGACACTTTTTTCCATGTTAACTCACAATTACCACAACCGATTTACATCATAAGGACTTTGACTAAACGATGTATTGAAAACATAATTGATGCATGAAAACCAGGGGTTTGTAGATATTCAATTTAAATCTCACCAAGATATTTAACAGAGCAGAGTACTGAATCTAAAAACAATACCAGCGTAGTGCCCTGCGAACTGTACTAGTGACCAGGGGTCTTTTTCGAACCAGTTACAATTTCCACATTAAGCCGCATGCAGTTATTTTACTTCCAATGTTGACATTTCCTAGACGTTAATGAGAGCAAAATGTAATACTCACGTGCGCGGTATACCCACAGGTAGGTTACACGTGTGACGTGTCACCCACAGAATACTCCGATCACATGGTTTATGAACCAAGGCAACGTGACTAGAACATTTTCAATTCAGCGCATTAAGTAGTACATTGTTGAAAAGGAACATGAACCGTTCTTGAAATTTTATATATATATATATTATATATATATATATATATATTATATATATATATTATTGATGGCAGACTAAGCATTTCAGTGTTTCCTATTCAAATTGTACAGCAATCGGCAAACAGATACGGTCCGCCATTCACCTTTGTAACCTACAGTTGATAAAGCTCACCAACTTAAAAAATATTCTAAAAAAAATAATATAATGTTCGAAAATATTACACAATGTTGACGTTTAGCTCCATGTACACTTACGGAAATTATGGTCAGCTAATTTTACCATAAAACATTAAAGTAACACGGATGCAGGGGGGGGGACCCATCGTCAACTAGTTTGGTGGCGTAGCTGTCAAACGACTGTGGAGCTTTTGGATAATGGATTAAAATACGTAAACTATATACTGTGCAATAAATTAATGCAATCAGGCGTCCCGCTGTGAAGCCAACAAAAATACTGCTGGCAAAACTACAGTCCAGTCAGCAGCTGATCCGAAAACCGCAAATCTCACAATACGTAATATTTTGTCGGTGTAAATATAGTCGACAGCTCCACCCACCTGGTTAATCAGCAATTTGCAATCCGGGGCACTTTCTTCACTACTTCCGCTTTCGTGCGTTTTAGCAGGGGTTACCATTCCCACGTAGCCAAGCTCATTAATTTCACGTTCAAATCACCAATATTTATTGCTCATACTGCACCCAATATGACTAGCCGATGGCAGTCATCGTTGAATAACATCGTCGTCTGGTTAAATCCTGACACGGAAGAGGCCAATAGTAATTTAAATGAACCCTGAGACCAGACAGCGACCAAGCTGCCCTTTCAGCCGCATACACAGCAAACTTAATATGCGCCATCGCTTCTCCACAGAGCAAGCGCGTATAAGAGCGGTTGGGGGTGGGGAACAAATCAATTTTTTTTATGTACCTGGCAGCCAAGCCTTCTGGGAGTTGTAGTTTCTAACAATCAATTCGCTCTTCAAATTGCAATGCAGAATCGAGCACATATTACAGTCTCTTTAAATACATTTCCCGAGTACCCAAGATGCAACATTTCTATAGCGCCGTTGGAAAATAACGTAATTTCTTTCTGAGGCCGACCAATAATTCAAGACAAAGGGCGGCGACCCAAATGTTGTAACCAATGAATGGACATGGAGAACTGGGTGGTTTTGTGCCTTCGTCGTCAGTCAGTTACAGAAGGAGAGAGGTGCGCAGAGAGAAAGGGGGTCCGGGAGAAACTGGGAGTGTTTAGGATCCGCATCCTGACACCGACCCGGGGATTCCGTAAAATAACAAAACAGTCAGAAACACCGATGCATAACCTTGACGATTTTATGGATGTTTAAATTGTTGCAACAACTCTTGGGGGAAAAATAACCAATTACACAACTTCATAGGTAAGAGATTATGCAGATCGGCTAATTATTTCATTGGCTTGGGATTTAAAATAACAGTTTGAAAAGGTTTATATTTCGAAACATGACAATCAAAACAATAGGGAGATGGTTTGTCAGAGTCAGGTTTGTTCTGAGTCAGAACTTGGGTTAAAAGCAAAAAAATCACACGGCTTGGCATGCGTTCGCTGTTGTTATTTGTTGTTTCTGTTGTTTTACTTGTATTTATCCTTCACATAGCTGTATTAAGCCTACTAATAATCCTACCGTCAGATGTGGTGGAATTCTGAAAACAATTCAGACAGCAAAGCTGTTTCGTGTGTTCGACATCAAATCGACTGTCGACTAGTCTTCTGGCTGACCGACAGCGAAAAAGTGTTCGAGTAGGGTTACATAAGCTAAGTAAGCCACACCGTGATTGAAAATGTTGTTTTCGACGGCGCGATAAAACTGTCCCTTGCGTTATGTGCTTTACTCGGAGCTGGACTTGGTTTCGTTAGGCTATGGAATCTCGTTGTGTTTTTTTTACGCCGTTTACGTGTTATGTTCGAAACTAAGACTGCCTTGTTCGTGCATGATGTTTGTAACGTTAACGTTACTGTTTTGGTCTCTCCTGATATCATCACGCAGTCTTTCTGTCGCTGTCCTCGAAACCTGGCATTTCATTTAATTCAACCGCTAAGCTTCCTTGTCGTTTTCAAACAAGATGTATTGAGCAGGCAGATTTGTGACCCGAAAACTCGGTAATGCATTATGGCTAGTAGTTATCAGTAAAAAAGGGGAGAACCGTTAGCCAGCCGGTCTCCTGCCTGCTTGCTGGCTAGCTACATATTTCCATTTTTAATTTTAGGTACTAGCGAGCTACTTCGGCAGAGTCCGGCAGCAATGCCTATTAAATTATACCCGTACTCAGTACTTCGAAAATCAACGTTGCCGTCTCTGCAGTCAACAAGCTCTTCCGTTTTGAGATCAGAACTGGTTTTGTTTATTAGACTAGCTAGCTCTCAGGCGACAGTGATACTTTGTTTCAGTTTGACCTTGTTCGGAACGGGTTTGTCAGTTTTCATTGTGCGACTTCAACGACAACTCGATGTGCTCAGCGATTTGTAAAGGGCTTTCCACGTACGATTATGGGATCCCCTTTTTTAGCTACGCTTTAGTGGAAATTAGTTAGTTTATTATTTCAGCATGAAAGTCCGTAGTTTGTGAATTCCCGGGATCTGCAACACAGGGAATCCTGTAAAATGTCACCGCGTATTTTCGTCCATCGCCAATAGCTCGCCACAATTACAGGCGGGGATGTCGCTAGACTTTACTCGGGGATACGAATCAAATTAGCTTGCAGAAAGGTATCTTTATATCTAAACTCGATGGGGACGGAAGGCGATAACAAACGAGGTTGAACTAAGAAACAGGTGACAACGTCGAATACCCCACGAATGTTTGTGCTTGGTGGTGTTTGTCTTCTGTGGTGCGGGGTCGTTTAACTGTTCCTCTCCTCTGTGTGGTACAGAAATGGCGTCATACACTGCTGTAGCGCAGTACTAGACGTTTCGAGTAGACATTACGCTAAACCGTGCGTGAACAATTGTTTTGCTGTGCGTTATTTGGAGTTTTTTTCGTATGAAAATTTAAATCTCCCTTTAAAGATCGGAGTTGCTAATACCGCTTTTTTATTTAAAAGGATTTAATGGTCTTACTGCCTGGTGGTTTAATTGCGTAGTATACAATCGCGTTGAAGGTGTAGCTTTTCGATTATTTCATAAACGGCTACAGACGTTTCCTGATTGAAATGATCAACATCGTCTCGGTTGGCGAGATAATCGTTCAGAAAGTCTAATTACTCCATTGTCATATGTCCGTGGCGACGGGAGGAAAGTGCGCGTCGGCGGCATCGGCGACATACGCCGTTTGCTGGTGCAATTTCACTCGTTGTTTGAGACACAAGTTTAGTGTTAACTTTTTTTTAAAAGCATGTCCGACTGAAATTATTTCAACGATGGGCGTATAATTATATACGTGCATGTCTATAATTGAAAACATGCAAGCCAGCGTTTTATTTTACGTGAGTCTCAGGTGCTGAATTCGTTTTCTAATATTTGTGTGCTTCACGTTTACGGGATGAAGGCTAATATTTTTGTTTTACGTGGAATAGTTGCGAACAGCTTGGAAGGAATTTTTGCACATGTAACGAAATGCATTCTTTTCGATCGGGATGTGGGAATTTTGTTGTGAGCGTCAGCATTTGATGTTATGTAAATTAAATGGATTAAAATGTATCAGTCTCGAAACCTACACATTTTTTTTCTGTTAGATGTTGTCTACGCGATCTCTACTCCTAACACCGTTTTATTTTTTCCAGCATCAGGTTTGAAACATCAGTCCCTCGAGGTCTCCTCAGCGGAAATGAAGGTAAGCACACCAGTTCGCGCTCCAGAAACATTTTCCGCATGGCCCACCACTTTCTATGTACAGACAGAATGTACACGTATAACGAATCGGCTGACGACTAGTTTATTTTAACTCAAAGGAATTATCTTACTAAATGATTTGTTTCTTGGAATAGTTTTAAACAGGTATTTCTTGGATGAACTTTTGAAAGCAATTTTGTAGAGCTCTGAATTGTTGCCATCTTATACAATTTTATACAGATTGGTTGTGTGATTATTACTTGCATGGGAGATGATTACTATGGTGAGGTAATCGCGATGTAAAGTTAGCATTGGCATAGGTTTTCTTAGTCTCTGCCGTAACTGCGGGTCACTGAGGAAAAGTTAGTCGCTCCATTGCTACTTTGTATCTGGAATGTCACAGTGCTCAAGCTTTGCTTCTGTTTCCACGGCAACCGGCTGCGGGTTATTACCTGCAGGATTTGTATTATTGGTTGTTGGACTCTCATGAAAGAAGGGGGGGGGGGGGGCGGACTTTATTTGTATTTTTTTATCCAAGATGAATTCCGGCAGAGCTGCACTTACCTCACATTTTTATTTGGGATGGTTTATGTTGAAGTTTAAATTAAAAGTTCTATTTGTCTTACTGGACGGCTTGGTGCCTGGGCCTTGGGTTCGAAATCCAACTTGGGTCATTGCTTTGTAGAGTAAAAAAAGTTCTCCCTGTGGTTTGTGTTTGTTTTCGCCTAGAGAGTGTGACTGTCTCCTGCGCTGTGACAGACTGGCATCCTGAACTGGGGAAGTTGTTAGTGTGTGAGTGTTTGTTTTAATGAGGTGACAGTCGCAGGGCATTTGTTGATACTTGCGTGGATGCGTTTAAAACTTTTTGGAATCTGGAAAGTCAAATTTTTTTATATTTCTTTTCATGACTGAATAAGCCCTCAACACAAAGCAGATGCTTGAGGAATTTCTCATAAAATTTTATTCGTTTTAAATGTCCAGTTTGAACTCATCCCTCCAGCCCAACAATGTCTTCGAAACCAGGGGAGATGTACAGGCAAGAAACCGTAGGAATACTGAACGTGTATGACATCGGCCCAATTTAGGAAAGCTAATGTCTCTATCCTTATGAAACGAACCAGATTTAGTTATGCTTGTCATGGGAACCCGACGCCACTCTGTGTTTTCTCCCAGCCTTTAGACGGTTCTCTGGTTCAGATTCTGCATGTTGGGTCACGTGATCGCGACCGAGTCGGTTCACGTAGGGAGCTGGGGATTAGGAAAGGTGTGTGTGAATGACGTCTGAAGCCCCTGGCTCTGGGCCAGAGCTGTGAATTGCTGAAGGGGTTGTGGATTATGCATATCGAGTGGTTGATCTCAATCATTGCCATTGAGCGGTAATCAGTTGCCCAAGTTCAGACGTCTAAGGCGGAGAGGATTATTTACTATATTCTTATTAGCTTGTAGAATTGGTAGACTGTCTATTGCATGTTAATCCTTGTCTGTTATTGAGATTATATTTGTAACATTTAATTGTAATAATTAAGGGGTGGGGCCAAAATGTATTTAAAGGTTATTAAAGTTATTTAAAGGCCAAAATCTGGGTCTGAAACCTGCTGTAAAAATGATCTTAAATCTAACATGGTCCAGCCCTTTTTGTTGCTGGAAAAGAAAAATGTCTGGCCCTCTTTGAGAATAACAACCACTAACTGATAAATAGATATATAGATAGATAGGCACTTTATTTATCCCCCATGAGGAAATTGCGGCGCTACAGCAGTGATTGACAAAATAGCATAAAAACATGTAATAAACAAATCACGCAACAACAAGTGGTACACGATTGGTTCAATGATGATCTAAAGAAGTTTGCTTGGTGCTTAGACCATAAGTAGGACACTGTTTTGAATGATTTAAATCATGGATAAGCAGAGGCACTGTAAATGTGGTCATAATGGGAATTAGGGTTAGTTTAAAAACTTTGTGTGACTGCTGCAGGTCTGAAATGACCTGATAATAAACTGATAATAAACTGAAGTTGGAGATATTATGGTCCCCCCAGCAGTATCAATGTGTCTGCTTAAAGAAATATAAAAGTTTTGTTGGTTTGTGAAGCTTGTTTTTATTTAGCCTGGGTGGTAATTAAAGATCATGTTTTGTTGTGAACTTGGACAACTTATTTGTTCAGTCCGGACAATGGGCTGATTGAAAGCGGTATTATTTTACTACATGTGAGCGGGGGGCCTTACCCTACACCACTTCCTCTGTCTCCAGTTTCTGGAGTTAATTAGTGACCAACGCGTTTATTAGCCTAGCAGCCATACCGCCGAATGTATAGTTTTTATTGATTTGGTTTATGTAATGTATTCACAGATTTGACTGCGGGTTGCATGCTTGCCACTGACCACTCGTTCGTGGTGCTTGTTTTGACTGAAAATGTTTTTGCAAAGCACGCTCTTGTTGTTCTGTTGCATTGCATATGTTCATGTTGCTCCTTTTGCGTTTATAAGTATTACAGTGAACACCGCCGACGTTAATCGCCTTTGCCGACGGTTCTGTTGTTCCTTTATGAACAGAGCTCACTCGCTCGCACTCTTCAGCGGCTCTGGCTTTTTTCACATGCTGCTCTCCTGGTGTGGCCTTCACATGCACACACGGCCTGGCAGGCTGTGCTCCGTGTTCACACCCGAACAGGTCTCCAGCACGCAAGTGGCTGCCTTTCTCCACTCTGTAAGTCTTAGATGTTTGTTACCGGAACCAAGACCAGCACTCACACACCGCCACATCCATCCGCAGCAGTTTGTGTTCTTGTCTGAATAATTCAGAAGGGGTCACAGGCGCTGGGTTGTTACTGCAGAGAGAGAGAGAGGCTTTCCCCCCTGCAGCAAGTGGCAGCTTCGCCTCAGGCCAGCTACGGCACCCAAACTCGTGTGCTTAGTGAAGCGAAAGGTTGTTTAAGAAGTTCCACAGCGCCACGTGAGCCCGCGGCTTTCGTAGAGCTTTTCTAACGGGATCCCCGTTCGGCGCGGGCCGTCGGGTGCCTTGTGCTGCGGAGGGTTTGTGATGTCCGAAAACTCGCCACGTTACCGCGGGCGACGAATTCTCCTGAGACCGCGGAGACTCCCCTCCGCCTACCCTGCTGTTTGTTTACAGAGCTGCACGGTAGAAGGTTCTGGAGTACAGTGTGTGACCCTGAATGAGGCCCTGCTTAACACGAGGAACCCAACTGTGCGGTAGCGACTCCTGGAATGCCCTCTCTTGGCCAGCGCACCAAACCAGTGGTGTCCCCGAAGCGGCTTTTTCTGATAGAGGCGGGACCAGTTGGCACAGTCAGACGTCTCCTTGTTTTCCCAGAAGCCCCTATACACATAAGCATGGCAATACCAGAGAAATGAAGCCTCATTGGTCCATCTTTATTTCTCTAGGTTGAAGCCCAATGTTCCTTCTGGAAGTCCCGAAACAAAAACAAACTGCCAAGATTTTAATGAGAGAAAGTCACTAGCTCTTTGTGCGGATAGAGTTTCCCTGCAGGGCATTGACTAAGGCCTGATGACTCGCGGGCTAGGGTAGTTTTGTGTCCTCGGGTACCCTAGCACAGGGGCAGCTCTGATTTGTCCCTGCACGCCGCGGTGACCTGACCGCAGCCCCTGAAGGGAATACCCCTGCACCGGGCCCTGTTAGGGTTTAGGGAAGTCTCCCCTCCACGTGCTGGGTTGCCTCTCCTTGCGCCCTTGCTCTTCTCTATGGCGCTGGGGGTAAAATGCAGCCTGCATTGCTGGTGCATCGCACCGAGATCACTGGGGCGGGAGAATAAAGCGTTTATCCCAAAGGGCAGGAGAAATGTCAAGCGGATCCCATTGATTGTTACTTGGTCATTTTGTTATTGGTAGTGACCTGTTTAGCATCCCCACCCATGTAATATGCTAAAGGCGTATAAAGGCGTCTGCTCTGCAAATTAGGGGACGACCTTTGGTTTTCCAGTCAAGGCGGATGATGTGGAAAGGTGGGTTGTGTCATTTCAGCTGTATAAAGGCAGGGATGGAAACGCTTGGTATCGCACCGTAATTAACGATACAAACGACTTGCAAAGTCTGTGCGTGTTTGTACTTGCAGTAGCGATTTTGCTGTGCGAAGTGTACTAGTCACGGAGTGCTATACAAACAAAAAAAAACATATCCATCCCTGAAATGTAAATGACCTCATTGTCCTGCTGCTAATTATAGTGCCTATAAAAAGTATTCACTCCCCCCCTCCCTTGGATGTTTTTATATTGTGTTTGTTTTAAATATTGTAGTGAACTTCATTTGACTTTTGACACTGATCAACAGAAAAATACTTTATCAGAGACAAAATACACTTCTGCCAATTAGTCCAAATTTATAACATATTAAACACAACATAATTGGTTGTATAAGTATTCAGCCCCTGTATGTCAGTATTTAGTAGATGCACCTTTGGCAGTAATTAAAGCCTTGAGCCTATGTGGATAGGTCTCCCCATTTCCCCATTCTTCTTTGCAAAACTGCTCAAGCTCTGTCAGGTTGCGTGGGGATCGTGACTGCACAGCCTTTTTCCAAGTCCATCCACAGATTCTCATTTGGGTTGAGTTCTGGACTCTGACTCGGCCACTCCAGGACATTAACATTGTTGTTTCAGAACCATTTTTGTGTAGCTTTGGCTGTATGCTTGGGATCGTTGTCTTGCTGGAAAACAAACCTTCTCCCAAGTCTCAGTTCTCATGCAGACTGCATCAGGTTTTCCTCCAGGATTTCCCTGTATTTTGCAGCATTCATTTTACCCTCTACTTTTACAAGCCTTCTAGGGCTTCACGGTGGGGATGGCGTATTTTTGGTTATGTGCGGTGTTTGGTTTACGCCAAACATAGCGCCTGGTTTGATGGTCATCAGATCATAGAATCTCCCACATGCCTTCTGGCAAACTCTAGCCAAGATATCCTATGGTTTTTTTTCTCCAATAGTGGATTTCTCTTTGCCACTCTCCCATAAAGCTGTGACTGATGAAGAGTGTGCAACTGGCGACAGTTGTTGTATGCACAGACTTTCCCATTCAGCCACTGAAGCTTGTAAGTCCTTCAGAGGAGTCATAGGTCTCTTGTTGGCCTCCCTCCCTAGTCCCCTTCTTGTCACTCAGTTTTTGAGGACGGCCTGCTCTCGGTAGATTTACCGCTGTGCCATACTTTTTCCATTTCTTAATTATTGACTTCACAGTACTCCGAGGGATATTCAGGGACTTGTTTCTTGTATCCATCCACTGATTTATGTTTATGAACGACCTTTTCACGGATCTGCTCGGCGTGTTCTTTTTTTCTTCTTGGTGTTGTTTTTCCCAAGATACTGACTCACCAGTAAGTGGACCTTCCAGAGACAGGTGTATTTATAATCACTTCAATCAAATCACTTTGACTGTGCACAGGTGATCTCCATTTAATTAACTGAGCCAATTCTAAAACCAGTTTGCTGCACAGTGATGAGTGAGTTGCATTAAAGGGGGTGAATACGTATGCAACCAGTTATTTTTAGTTTAATATTTCTTATAAATTTAGACTTTGATACGAAAGTCTTTTTCTGTTGTGTGAAAAAAGTCGAATGAAGTTCGCCATGATTCAATATTTAAAATATAAAAACATTTTATAGGCACTGTAAATCCTATAGAACAAGATGTTCCCCTGTTGAACTGTTTCTTTAGACTATTCTACAGTATCTTCCCCACACTACAGTTAAGCCACCCTAAAGTCAAACACTGCCACCCCCCCTCTGTGTTTGGTGAGTGATGTCGAGCGGCCATCGGGGTGACTGCCAGTTTTCTGTGATTTTATTTATTTATTTAAACACGTCCGTCACCGTCGCCCGTGGAAACCATTCTCGGTCACGTCTCACGAAGTGGGCCGCTTGCCTCCGGCAGGTGACACCCCACACCACGCTGACTTTTGACCGATGTTGTTTAGGAATCGCTGTTGGCTGAAGGTGAAAAACCCTTGGCTGAAGTTCCCTTCCAGTTCATGCTGACATGAAGCAAGGTTAATAACGTGGCTACAAAGGGATTTTTAGTAGACATGGTAATTTGGCTGAAGTAGAAATGTTCCTTTTCACCAGATGTTAAAATCCCTGGTCTGTAATGCTAGCTCAAATATGTGTGTGGTGGTCATCAGCCCTGTAGCCAGGTAAAGGTGTCGTAAATGGTGCTTCAAACTAAATGATTTTTAAAATGGCGTTAAATTTGCTGAGCTGAGAGCTGCAGGTAACTAAACTAACAACATGTTGTAATATTTGTCATTTGAAATGTACATTTCAGACCTATTGAAATGTATACTTTTTGGGTGGGGATGAGAGTAAGATTAACATGGGGTTCTTCTGACTGAAGGTGTGTGCAGTCAGAACAGCAGTTATACTGACTGTTTTGCCTTCGCGTGTTTTTCCCTGTGAATACCGCCGCCTCAGCGCTCTGATCATGTGACAGGGTGCGGGAATTGAGGTCTTTCCACAGGAAAGGGACCTTCACTGGGCCTGAAGCGCTGTGCCATTTTCTCCTTACTTCACGATGACCGGTGTTGTCTGTGGTCTTACCTGTGCTGTTGTGTTGAACAGGTTCAGGACTGTGATCGCACCAGTCACCCATCTGATTCCTTCCTCTTTAACTGATCGGGAATCCCCCCTGAGTAAGAGAGAGCGAGAGACGCCCTGGACTTCCTCTGTGGCAGACGTCACCACGGCAACTGGCTTAAATTGTCCAGCATGCTTCATTCCGCCCTTGCCATTTTCTAATACGATTTCTGCGCTGTGATCTCAATTTACTGGCGGCTGTGTCAGAGACATTTGCATTTTGCTGATGCAGAAGCTGTCTGCTCTCTGAAGGGATAAAGGAAGTGTCTGTGCTGAAGCAAGGACGAGGTGGACTGTTGCGTTAGATTTGTTTCTCTTGACACGCATGGCAGATTTTGTAGTAAGCGCTGTGTAAACATTGCCCGGATCGCACCCTCGGCTGCTCCTGTGTTCCCTGCACTGGTGGGAAAGCCGTCAGACTGACGAGCATGTGTTTGAGCCGGCCTGTAATGAAAGTGTTAACCGTGTGGCGCCTTGTTGAGGATGTTGAGCAGACGGACACGGTCACGCTGGCTGAGTTTCGGGAAAGCCCCTGTGCTTCTGTGCTTGAACAAGGGCTCAGGCGTGTGCGTGGGATCCCTTTTGTACAGCTGAACATTTACAAAGGAATTGTGATCTCACTCCAGGGTACAACATGTGGGATTTGAACCGTCCACCTTCTGATTACACGTGAGGTTTGAAATTTTATTTTATTTATTTATTTTATTTATTTAACTCCAGGTGTCCTTGCGTAAATGTAGCCCAGTAGTAGCACAACGATGTTATGAAGCAGATCTTTGAGAGAGGGGGGGCACCTGTCACTTGAGGTTCTTCAGATGGAACTTGGTTTATATGGTCCACTTTGTTGGATGACTAAGTGAATCTCATTTTTGGCTGGACCTGAACAGACAACCTTCTGGTGATTATTAGTCCGTTTCAGTGTGCACATGAGTGCCTCAAATGTGAAGGGCTGGGAGTTCATACCCGGCTAGCTACTGTGCTGGGGATTTAAGTGTCTGTCTCTCTGCTGCCGTCTGTACGCCCTGTGTTTAAAACTGGCCCCACCATCGTCAGGCCAATTCTTACCATGCCTGCTGGCCCTGAAGGACTAGACCCATTCAGCCAGGGGGCATGATGATCTAGATTCACCATGCCTGAATTGTTGCCTGATTTTTCTCCTGTTGCGACAGTCCACCCTTTAATGCAATCAGATGGAGGCATTTTTACCTCCATCACCAGCATGACTGCTGCCACGCCAGCTAAATTACCCTTTAATTAGGGAAGGAACGTAATTTCTTATCGACCGTGTTAAATTGAATCAAATTGCATAGGATCAAGAATGCAGACAATGAAATGCTATTTTACTAGTAGAACATACAATTTACATCGTAGAATGAGTTTGCATTGCAGATTGTAAAGTTTCTCAATCGATATTTGTATTTGACCACAAAAAAATGTATTTTGGCTAGACCCCAAAATGGTAGTAATTGCGGTTGACTTTTTAATAGTGAAGAGAAAAGTTGCAATTAAGACCAGTTATTTGCGTGTGGGTCACTTTGCGGTAAGTGGTCTGTGAATGATAAAGGTGTTGACTTGAATTGTCTAGAAGCCAAAAGTTCGTTGATCTGTGATGTGAAAGGCTTTTTCTCAGAGACAGAAACCTTTGTCTGTCTGTTGTGTGAAGGCTGTGTATAAATGTGCCTCATCTTCCCCATTCAGCCCGACAATGTCCAAAATGTTGGGCCCGGGTTTTCTCTGCCACGCATATGCCAGGTTACCCAACAAATTAACCATCTAGGGTTGTGTCAATATGCCAGGTTACCCAACAAGTTGACCAACTAGGGTTGTGTCAATATGCGAGGTTACCCAACAAATTAACCAACTAGGGTTGTGTCAATATGCCAGGTTACCCAAAAAATTGATAAACTATGGTCGTGTCAGTATGCCAGGTTACCCAACAAATTAACCATCTAGGGTTGTGTCAATATGCCAGGTTACCCAACAAATTGACCAACTAGGGTGTAGTGTCAGTATGCGAGGTTACCCAACAAATTAACCAACTAGGGTGTAGTGTCAGTATGCGAGGTTACCCAACAAATTAACCAACTAGGGTGTAGTGTCAGTATGCGAGG
>JAOYSI010009164.1:0-11074 GCA_025775065.1 Hiodon alosoides | reverse complement strand
CACACACACACACACACACACACACACACACACACACACACACACACACACACACACACACACACACACACACTATTATTTATTCATTAGTACCAGAAGAGGTAGGGTGAAAGTTCAAACGGAAGTAAAGGTTTTGTCTGTATTTAAAGGCGCCAAAGGAGATGTAAATTAATAGGGAGGTGAGTCTGCCATCTTTTACCGTCTATCCCCCGGCAGCGACTCAGAACTAAGCGTACGCACGCTATTATACGGGTCGTTGCGTATACTTGGTTTGTTTGCCATGTCAGAAGATTCAGCTGTCCAGTCAAATGCAGAAAGGTGAGAAATTGGCATTGTAGTCACGCTTGGCTGGGTTTCTGCGCTATAACCAAGCAATGTAGCAACTTGACTTGATGGGTAGCCGGTTACCTGTACAAGTTGACGTTACCTGAAAGGTCCCACGTTGGTTTATACCGTTTTGTACTTGCTAAACTACAAAGTTGACGTCGGACTTGTACACGTAGTTTTGACAGTTGTGCATGTCAGCGTTCTAATAATATGTGGACTATAAATTGACTTGGGGTTTAAAGGTGAGGTAGGTAAATGGCCGTTTGACGTTTCTATTCTTTAATTGAAATGCCTACTGAAAAGATGTTTCCTGTTGCCAACAGCTAGGCATTTTGGTTTTTTATATTAAAGTGCACAGGTCCCATCTTGCTGTTGAATCCCCGATACCTGTGGGTCTTTACTCTTTGTTTGTTGTTCTATGTGGCACTGTGGTCCACGTGAAATGAAATTTAATTCCCCTGTATGTAAGACTATACATATGTGGAAATGGCAAAGCTGTCAAACTGTTGTCTGTAATGAACTTTTTCACCCTCCTGTTTTTCTTTTCTTTTCGTCAAGCATGCAAGAAAAGCCCTGTTCCTCCTCGTGCACAGGTGACACGTGAGTACTCTGGTCTCTTGTCTCCAGGTTGTTCAAACTAACCTGCTGAAAACTTCAGGCTTTTGCAGTTTTAATTCAGGCAAAGAGGTGAACGTAAACCGTGTACCAATGTCTACGTATTTAAAGCGTACTAGATCGAAGCTTTGTAATCAGTTAAGAGTACCAACATTTTAGACCTCTCTGGATTAACTAAGTGCACCCCAATCAGACCCGGAGCCGTAATGGAGGAGGCGAAGCAGTTGCTTGGCGCTGGGAATCGGCACTTGGTGATGGGGGATGTCGTGTCAGCGGTAGCTGTGTTCCAAGAGGCCTGTGGCATGTTGTGAGTACTGGACTTGGTGGTCAATTTTGGGCCTGAGCTGACGCATTGCATTAACTAACGGATCTGTTTATGGCGCTTGCTCTGTTCGTTTCCTCCGGTCTCTGCCAAATGCAAGGTGTACTTGTCTTTTGGCCACAGCACTTTGGTGTAGGACCATGTGACATTTACCCCTCCTTTGAGTATGTCTAGCTGGGCGGTGCCAATTGAGTTTTGCTTCCAGAGCCAAAGAGTACGGGGACACGGCTTACGAGTGTGGGGAAGCGTTCTTCCTGTGTGGGAAGTCTCTACTTGAACTGGCCAGGTGAGTAGATGTGTGTGTGTGTGTGAAAATTGCAATCAATTGTGAGCGTATGGTTGGCCATGCTGGCGGGCATCTCTGGCCAATCATCTTTTATTTCTGATGTGTGAGGTTGGTTGCATCATCACTAATTGCCAGACAGTGAAAAGAGGACAGTGTCCTGGCTTACTACTGGCTCAAAGGTCTCTTTGTATTTCAATTCCTCAGGGTATGGTCTGTCAAGTGTGCCCCTGTGGGTGGGTGGGGCAAGTTCAGACCTAGGTCTGCAGGCTCTGTTGGAACAGAATCCCTTTAACTGTTAAGTGTTGTGATGTCATCTTGCTTGATAAGTTAACAAAGTGGTAAGTTTGCTTTTGGTCACCCAATGTAAGAGTTGCGGTTTGGAGACCAAACATTCTTTAGCCCCCTACACTCCTTGTTTAGCTGTTGCAGCGCCTAACAAGTTGCTCGAACTGAGCTTGGTATTGCTTGCATTGCAGAATGGAGAATGGTGTCCTGGGAAATGCTTTGGATGGGGTACCAGAGGAGGAGACTGACGACGGGGAAAAGCCTGACGACTCTAAAATTGAGAGTGCTGATAACTTGGACGGTCAGTGTCCCACGCCCTGGTGCTGGTGCTGTCGGGTCACCAGGTGCCACCTGCCTTTCCATGCAGGGCTGGCCCAGTGAGCCAGGCATGAGGTTTTGCCAAGGTGTCAGACTTGATTTGACTGCCTTTGGGTAATGGGAAATGAGGGACCCTTGCTATGGTGCAGGCTCTAATCCTTGGCTTTTGAATCCTTTTGAATCTCACGGCTGTGCAGAGGAAACGCGTGATGACCTCCGGGTGCAAGTGTATGATGCAATGGCTGAAAAAGAGGGGGAGAAATCTGAGGCAGAAAAGGGAGAACAGAAGAGTAAAGACCAGGTGACGCAGGATGGAAATGTGGACCAGTCTCCAGATGAAGGGGGCGCTGGTGAGCTGCCTCAGAAAGGTGCCGGAAACGGCTCTCCACCTGACGGGCGAGGTGCGGGAAACGGCTCTCCACCTGACGGGCGAGGTGCGGCGGAGCCCACAAACGGGAAGAGTGCCGCCGTGCAGAATAGTGAGGGGTCAGAGATGAAAGAGGGGGAGGAAACCGCTGATGAGGAGATGGAAGAAGGTGGAGGTGAGTGGGGACGAAGGCATGTTTGAGTATTGGGGGGGGGAAGTTGTCAACCTGCTGGTTACCACAGCATTATATTTCAGTATTTGGTTCACTTTGTTTATCGATAAACATGTATTGCACTGCTTTAAACTTTCACAATATTGATGTTAACAAAGCTTGGTATTTAATTGTGGAGGCGGGATTAACTGTACCCTCTTGCGTTGGCATGACAACCTCCTTGACTGTAAGACTTAATCTGTTGGTGCCGATTTCCTGTCTGACTTGTATAACTTTTGGAGCTGCACCTTGCCCGGGTTCAGTGGTTGACAGTTTTTATGTTGAGCTGGCTTTTTTTAGACTTCCTGGTGATGTGCCTAATGTTTCAGAGGAAGAGGGGGAGGATGACAATGATGGAGAGGGTACCACGGAAGACAAAGTGAGCCTTCACCTTTAATCCGGTGAACCTGTGCTTGTAATCTCTCGCCTTCACCTTTAATCCGGTGAACCTGTGCCTGTAATCTCTCGCCTTCACCTCTAATCCGGTGAACCCGTGCCTGTAATCTCTCGCCCACACTTTGCTACCTTATTGTTGCAGGACAGTGAGGAGGAAGAGGTGGGGAATCTGCAGCTGGCTTGGGAGATGCTTGAAGTGGCCAAGGTAATCTACAAAAGGTACGAGACTTCACTTCAGTTGGAATGCGTTGCATGGATGTTCCTTCAGTGGTTGGATTGTTGTAGGATTTTAGTTGGACTGTCTTGTCTCCCTAAAGGAAAGGCAACAGAGACGACCAGCTGTTGGCAGCACAGACCCACCTTAAGCTAGGAGAAGTCAGTGCTGAATCTGGTGTGTCTGTGCTTGTGATGAAGTTTGGTTCTTTTTAGGTGACGTTCCTCCCCTAGCTACCTTTGCTAATCTCACACATGCTGTACTCCAGGTAATTACAGTCAGGCTCTGGAGGACTTCCAGGAGTGCCTTGCCTTACAGCTAAAGAGCCTGCCCTCGCACAGCCGTCTGCTGGCCGAGACTCACTACCAGCTGGGCCTTACCTTTGGCTACACTGGTCAATACAGCCTGGCCATCCAGCACTTCAGTAGTTCCGTAGAGGTCATTGAGAGTCGTCTTGGTAAGGGAGGCGAAGAATCGAGGTCATAATTGCAGCCTGACTCCGCTTTGTGGAAATGCACGCAGAGGATATCTTAAAGCTACTACTAGTCAAGCTTTAGGGGTACCCTCGGGGCCCTCTCCCTAACGGCTCCATCTGGGCAGCCCCGATTTCATTATGAGTGTATATAACTTGGGTTACTCTGTGCCTCTTGGCTCTCAGTGATGCTCCGAGAGGCGGTTGACGAGGCGAAGGCGGAGGGGGCCACTGAGGAGAGACGGGAGATGGAGGAGCTGCAGCAGCTGCTGCCTGACATCCAGGAGAAGGTGGAGGACGCCAAGGAGAGTCGGGCGACTGTGGTCCTCCAGCAGACCCTGGTCTGTTCTAAGTGTAGTCCTTACTGCCGCTGCTCTTCCCTGGCAACCGGCTCTGTTGGTTTTCAGTGTAAACTGGTGCCTTAATACCCGTGTTGTGTGGCAAGGACGTCTGCAACTATGCATCAAGCGTTAGTTGGTCCCCAGCACCAATACTGCAAACCTCTTCTCCCCTTCAGCCTGCCGGCTCGTCAGGACTTCCTGCTGAAAGCGAGGGAACTTCGCCTGCTGTGGTAAGGGGCCTTGAAAAGGTACATGTCCTCCACAAGACTGACGTGGTCAGAATGATGCAGAACCGTAGCCATACTTGTAATGACTGCGACGTAGTGTTTAAGGGCAGGATGTTGAGGCGTTAACTTGTGTTCTGTGCGGAAACCCATTTGATGGGCCAAAATCTGTGGCTTGTACTGCTGTAGATGCAAGACTAACTTCTGTATGGTCCAAACTTGTTTGAAAGTGTAGGAACACTGTTAAAAGCTGCCAAATGAAACGTTGTGTAGTACCTGAGAGCCTGACCAGGCCCTGTACTGTGTTTTGCACGTTGTCCATTTCAGACGATGCCGGCTGACGGTGTTTCATCCTCGTCTGTGTCTGACATCTCCCACCTGGTTAGAAAAAAGGTTTGTTCTGCGATCAGACGGTTACACTATGTTCTATTAACCCCCTTCGGACCCGGTATATATGGGGTCTTCTGCAGTGTTCAACAGACTGGTCTAAAACTACTGTGTAAATTCTTGAAGCTTATGGAGAATTAAAAAAAGATGGCTAGTTGACTTTTCAGGGATCTTTTTCTGAAAGTAAACTGGTTATTTGCGGCTTTGCTTTAAATCTACGCGATGCGTTGGGATCTCTTCTGATCTCCAGCGAAAACCTGAGGAGAGCCCACTGAAGGACAGTGACCCTAAAAAGGCCAAACAGCAGAATGGTGGTGACACTTCTGTCTGCAGTGGGGTCCAGGAGACCGCAGAGGCACGGGAGGAGGCAAGTTGTGTGCTTGACTGCTATTCTCTCCAGACGCTGGGTCCTGTGGTCTGGGGCCGGGTCCTCGTGCGGGCTTAAGACTGGCCTGTTGGGTTGTCTTTATGTGGGCTAAAACGCTGGTTTCAGATCTTTCTTAATGTAGCTGTTGCTTTTGTGATTTGGTTCTGTCTAGCAGCCAGTGAAGCCAGCCAATCCCATGGAGACCTCTGCGTGATGTTATTTTCTACTAGTCCACACTTCCCTTCCCGTTGACTTGTTGTAAATAAGAACTTTGTTAACCTGCAATTCCAATTTTTGTAAAACTTAATTAAAGGACATTTGCAAAACTGAATTTGTGCATATGGTATGTATTTATACTGGAGAAAAATGTGGCCAATTATAAGGGCAGTAACTCGGCCTTGTGGAAGCCAACAGGTTCTTACACATACTGACACTTCATTAACCGTAAGGCTGGGTTTTGTTACACGATTGGTTTTTGTATTTACAGTATGCAGTGAAGCTGAGGACGTGTGTGTTAATCGTGAGCCTTTCCTGAATTTGGGTTCCACGATACACCTGGAACAGGTTCTGCTAATGTTTCATGGGGAACCAACTGAAAATCAGACATTTGGTAAACTAATGCAAAATTTTTATACCAAGGTTTTGTTTCTGATGCAGCTTGTCTCAGATATGCAATCCCATAATGGCCCTCCTGAAATCAGCAAATGTTATCAAAATAGTCTCAAACTCACAAAATGTTTTATTTTTATATTTTACAATCCACCCTGAATATCAAGGCTGCAGGAACAAAATGCAGAAGGAAAAAGCCAAATTTCTGTGGAAGTTCAGAGCTGTGCCAAAAGAAACAGGTTTGTGATAAAGCCTTTTATATCCTTCAGCAGAAAACAATAAATAGTGCTGTTACCAGATTCACATCAGTCCCTTATGAAAAACAAAATGGAAAAAGCTTAATATTAAAATTTAAAACGGAATCCATTCTTGACCAATTGGCGGCAAAATCCTTCACAGAACGTGTTCAGTTTGCACGTGTATAAGCGTGAAAAAATGGTTTCAACACAGCCCCAAGTGCAGATGTTGAACCTTGCATTCTGATGGTCAGAGAGCAAAAACCTGTGCTTCAAATCCAACCATCAAAGACATGCCGGCCCATAATCAGAATTGCCACCACCATTTGTTTTGTTCATTACCTGAAATATGTACTACATGGCCACTAGGAGCTGATATGTGCTCTGAGACTACTTTTGGGTCATGACTGACTTGTTTCCACAGACATATTTGTTTGCCTTTCTTGGCCACAGATGGTCAAAGTACTGTTTTGCCCTTCATGTCACTGCAGCACATCTGTACGTTTTGGTTTACGTTACCCGTTTAAAATTCCCTAATATCAATATTAGTGACGACACGTCTGTTTAACCCAATTGGCAACGCCATACTTTCAGTAGTAGTGAACATATTTAAATCCTTTAATCTTAAGTGCTGTTTAAACATGACAAGCGGATTTGTGCTACATCCAGGCCAGTACCCAAAGGATCCAGACTTCCCTTCTGTGTTAGTGGGGGGGATAATAGTTCCGATAAATGGGTCAAGTCTGTTCAGTGGTATCAGGCGGGAGCGCCGGCTGTCCCAACGGGACAAGAAGAATTTACTCGACCGTGGGCCGACAGAGTGCCGTGGTGCCAAGGTTTTTCCGTTTCCCTCCTGCCGTATGCCAACACAGACGAAAAGAAGCAATGTTTTTCACAAGGGACCAGCAGAAACATCGATATGCATTACTCATGATTCTTTAATCTCATCGCTACTGCTACCAATTGTTTTGCAAATAGATGTGTCGGAGCCGGTTAGGTTTTAGGTCAGTCTGTTATCGTCACTTATGTGCATGGCCCTTTCTTTTGTTTAACACAGTTCCAAGATGCAGGATAGAACCAGACAACGGAGTGAGAGGGGGGAACAAAAACGACAAACCAGGCGGGAGGCCAGAATCTCCTTCACTGGGATATGATTGGTTTCCCTTGTGCAAGAAAAAAAAAAAAAAAAAGGTAGAAAAATAAAGACAGATTTTTTTTAAAGCCACGTTAGGTGTCGCCGTCGTCGTCAGAAGTCTGGCTACTGCTGGTCTCCGATTCAGAGGTCTCCTCCAAGCCCGTGTCCGCTGTGCGTCTCCAGGAAGTAAACTTCAGGGTGACGCCCCCCGTCTTCAGCAGCATGCCATTTCTCTCTAGGCCGTTCTTCTTCAGCTGAGAGACGATCAGGGTAAAATAACACTTAGAAAAAGACACCAGCAGAAGTGATGCAACGCGGGGCCGAATGGTGTAACATGCCTCGGCTCACCTGCTCAGTTTTCCTGTGGAACTCCTTCAGCTCATCTTCGGTGAGGGGCAGGAAGTTGTCGTCGTTCTCTGGGTATTCCTGCCAGCCCATTGCCTTCAGTAACCTGCCGAGGACAGCAGTACCACTTATAAACAAAACACCAGGACCCTCGCTCGAGTCCGAGTCCAAAGCCAAACGTCCCTCCTCACCCCCCTCTTCACATCGATCAAAATCCTTCAAGAGCACCAGCTCACCAACCTGTGCTCAGCCTCCAGGGAGGTGGACAGGAGATGGTGTTCGGTGTCGGAGTCGCTGAAGGAGTGGGAAATGCCGTTCTCGTGACAGAGGCCCTCGCCGATCCCCCTGGAGTCTGGGGTGCTGTCCTCGCCCTGTGAGGGTGTGGAGGGGACAATGAGTCAAGCCAGTGTGGGTAAAAAGGGGCGCGGTTGGCAGTCCCCCGGGGGAGTGGCCCTCACCTCTCCTGGGGTCCCAGGGCTGCAGCACACAGGAAGCTCTCCATTCCGCTCATCCTTTAGAGCCCGCAGGAAGTCGCTCTTGCGGTCCGGACCGCGGCGCATCAGTTTCAGCCGAGAGGGGGCGATGTCAATAGGCGGCGTGGTGCTGGAGGGAAGCTGAGAATGTTGACAGGTGGCTGTTAATTAGCCATGAACACATACAGGCTTTCCAGGTAAAAGCATTTTTAAATGTTTCTGTATGATTTTTGTATTTTAGCCTTACTAATAAATATTACTTATTTGTAACGTTAACTTTTTATGTGCTAAAGGATTTTCATCTCACATTCTGTTTTACTTTTAACGGGTGACCGTGAACGTGCTCCACCCAAGTGCGCCGACACACCCGGCTGTCTCTAGCCTGCCGTGCACTGCCCAGGTATGCGGGCACAGGGCTCACCTCCTTGGGGGCGGTTTGGGGTGGGGTGCTGACCGGGGTAAGGGGTTTGTTCACAGAGACGGGACTGACAAAAGCAGCGTCGCGGGCAGAGAGATGCAAAGCTGATTTGGTTTCCCTTCCATTGGGTTTCCATGGACCCGTCTGTGGAGCAGAGCAGAGCAGAGCAGAGACCCTTTGAAAAGGTACCTAATGGCCAAACGTCCATAACCTGTCTTTTCCCAACGGTGATCAACACCTTTGGGTTGAAAGAGGCACCAAGCTACCCTAACAGAATATCCACCAGAACATCACAATCTGAGCAATGCTTACCCCCTTTACATAACACGCAAAATGTTTATTAATAAACAACCTAGATGACCTGCTAGACAGACTAACGGACAGGGGTTTGGCAATCCCAGTCCTAAAGAGGTCGTTATTTTGTTTGCAAGTCTTCTCGCCTGATGTTTCTGGTATTAACTGGTCACCAAGTGACAGACTCTAGCAACTGCGATGGCCCACACCTGACAATCACCCACATAGGGCGCTGTTTGAGGACTACCTTAGTGGGGGCTGCAGTCGGCTTGGACACCAGATGTTTGTACACACTGGGCCCCGAGACAGGGACTTTGCTGCCAATGGCGGGAAGAGGCCCTGTGCTGGTGAACCCGGCAGAGAAAGCCGCGCAGGGGTCTTCCTTCGAAACCTTCTTGATGACCAGCATCTTGGACACCGTCTGCTTGGCACTGGGCGGATTCTCTGCAGAGACAACACTGCCCGTCAGCACCACGTGCAACGACACTCACTCCTTTGGGTGGGTAGAGAGAGAGAGAGAGTGTGTGTGTGTGTGTGTGCTCACCCCAAACACCAGCAGGGGTCGCCACCGCTCGCGTCTGGCTCACTGGCTTTCCAGTTGCTTCTGGGTTAAGGGAAGGCTGTCAATAGGGCAGAAAAAAGGATTACGTCGACATTCAGTTTTTCGCAAGGGAAACCCCCCCCCAACAACAAATCACTGTATATAAACCTAAGGTGGCAATGCTACCAATACCGTCTAGTGCTAGTAGCTGACTCAATCTTAGCAAATAATTGGAAAATGATCATAATGATTTTAATTGTTGTACTGAAGAATGAGAAGTACTTAGTATTAAAAAAACACAAGGAGAAGAGTCTAAGACTAAGAACTTTACAACTTCCTATTGATTTACGTTAAGGAGTCATGTCCCACTGAGGGATTAACGGAGTGAGGCGTCTTGTCTGGTCCACAAGCCCTTGTTTTTCTCTCCACTACATCATTAGTGGCTTACCAGACATTTTTATCAGTAGCGACAAGCGCAGATTAATTTAATTCAAATTTGTTGAAGTAAACCCCAGCTTCTCCACGTGTCCCTGGAAAGGGACAGCCATGACGGGTTTGTAACCACTTAAAACCACGAACTTATCCACTAAATCACAGCTGCCAAAGGAAGCATTCCTAAGAGATTCCCAAGTCACGTTACCTAAAATTCACACAGACTGGGTTTCTTATTCACAGACATCATACACTCAAAATCTTACTATACACACTATATGTATATTATATACACTACAGTATCACTCACAAAATCTTACTATACACACTATATATATATTATACACACTATATATATATATATTATATACACTACAGTATCACTCACAAAATCTTACTATACACACTATATATATATATTATACACACTATATATATATATATTATACACACTATATATATATTACACACTATATATATTACACACTATATATATTATACACTACAGTATCACTCACAAAATCTTCCTCTACAAACTTCAGCTTCTCCTCCTTGTCCTTGACCTCCTCGGTGGAGAACTTGTCCCCCTGGAAGGGGACAGCTTTTCGGGAGTGGAAGTTGCGCTGGCGGTGCCCGCCCTGCCTTTCCCTGTCCCTCTCCCCCGCCCCGCGCTTCTGATGACGATGATGATGATGATGATGATGATGATGGTGGGCCTCCTGGCCCCGCGATCCCCCGTGCCAGCCGGGCGCCTCCTTCCAGCTGGGCCCACTGGCCAGCCCTACCTGGCTTTTTGACACGCCCGAGTCCACAGAGTCATGCCGCAGTAGAGAGGGCTGCTGCCAACCATCACCTGGAAAGCACCAACACCACCTTACACACACACACTGCACAACCGCCATGAACCGCAACACAACCGCCATGAACCGCAACACAACCGCCTTACACACACACTGCACAACCGCCATGAACCGCAACACAACCGCCTTACACACACACTGCACAACCGCCATGAACCGCAACACAACCGCCTTACACACACACACCACACACACAAACCAAGTGTCTGAATGAACCGCGTGAACATGAAACCCTCACACCCCAGAGCTTGTCAGAGGTTACCTGAGGGCGCTCGGAGGGGCCCGTTGTTGAAGAAGCCATCGGAGGAGTTGTGGCGGCGTCGGCTCACGCCCGGCCGCCCATCCCCACGGGGGAGGTGCTCTCCATGCCGGTCACAGTTGGCTGCAGGGGACTGAGGGGGAGGAGAGGACGTCAGGTGGCACCAGGATATAGCCAATCACACGCTTCCCCCCCCTAGGCCATTCACAAATCTCCACACATGGTGATGAGAGCGTACTGGCGGCACACTAATGCTCAGGACAAATCCAGTCCCCAGATTATGATGCTCAGGACGAATCCAGTCCCCAGATTATGATGCTCAGGCCAAATCCAGTCCCCA
>JAOYSI010009161.1:0-11076 GCA_025775065.1 Hiodon alosoides | reverse complement strand
AGTATTAAATAAATATCAGTAAGCGTGTTCAATACTTTTTCCCTGTGTCATTTCACATTATTACACATAACTTAATTGTTACATAACTTATATGTCTTTTAACATAGGATTTACTTTATTACTGTGACATATTCCATAAACAGAAAAGCAGTTATAATAATAATAAACACATTTATACGATGCACAATGCATTCTACCTAATATGTAATAATATATTTTTTTTTTTGGTATTTCACAAAATAAAATGTAAAACTTCGAAAAACTGGCCATGTTTTGGGAATAATCAATTGATGTAAGGCGCTTCCAATAATTAAATCTCTCCAGTTCAGTTAAATATACTTTATACTATCAGAACTAATGGTGAACTCTACTGTGTGTCTGGGCCTCTGCCAGCCTAGTGAAATAATGTTGACACTGTGTGTGTGTGTGTGTGTGTGTGTGTGTGTGTGTGTGTGTGTGTGAGTGAGAGAGAGAGTGAGAGACAGATAGACAGAAGGACGTGTGATTTGCTGATGACAGGTGCATGCATGAAGATGAGTAATGAGTGCGATTACAAGAGTAAAATTGAACGTGTTCGCCATTGGTCCATTGCGAAAAAAATGTTCTGCAGGAATCGCTGCGACGCAGCTCCGAATCTGATGACGCAACGCATTTAACGCCGTGAGTCAGTTAATTAGTTAACTTTGACTTAAGTCATTGTCTTTGTTTGGATATCCCAAGTGAATCCTTGAATTAAATAAGAACATTTTAGTAATGCAAGTATTTCACGTATGGTGTTTCTGGAAGAGGATTCGTTATGATTACGCACGAGTAGGGCTTAGGTCACAAATATAGCAGAAATGACTGAACGCTGTGACTTCCAAAAATAGTGAAAATGTTTTTTTCTAACGAATATAACTACTTACACCATTACTTTTTTGTTATCGTATGGGTGCAGTTCTCATACGGTTCAGGTGACGTTAACAATGCAGAGGAATTACGTAAGAATGCGTCCGGGCGTCGTTTCATTCCACATCACTGAAGGTAGCGTCTATGAAACGGAAATAACCGAATAACTGCATTTTCAAAGCTTAGGGTGGTGGATATCAGGCGATGCATATATAACGTAGTGACGTGAGTAAAAACAACCGCACATGATTCTTCAAACAAACAAACAAAAAAATTTCATTAAAAAATACAATATAATCTTTATAATATTAAAATTGGTAATGTTTTTGAATCTGCTAGAGATTTCGTTTTTGCTCTTACTCTTAACTTTATTAGTGCACACCGCAGAGAAACATGGACCCCTGCTGGTTAGACGTTGACAATTCCATTCCGTTTTTTCACCACGAGATTGAGGGCTTTCCTAATAGGAATTCATTATATTATTTTTTAATGCCAAAATCCGCAATTTGGTCATTTAAGCCAACCAGAAAAAAGGTAACATTTTATCAATCAATAAATCAGTATAGGGAATTTTTACTAATATAATTTGTCACAAAGCACCGAACAGGTTTTCAGAGGGAATTAACTAACTAAATAAATAAATAGATAGATAGATAGATAACCCAGGGCCAAACGGGAAAAACTGGAAATTGATTCCCTGAGTGCAGCGGCAGTCGAGTGTGCTACTGAAGAAATTGCACAGTAGTAGAGACTACTACTATAACAGAATAATAAAGTAATCGGTGAGGAGCTGAGCTGATAGCTCCGTAGCTCCAGCACTCTGTGAAAGTATGGGGGACCAGTAGTTAACAGTTAACAGCTAACAGTGATTTGCTTGTGGCAGTTCCACAATAAGCACAACATAGACAGCCCTTTTTTCTCTAACAACTTTAAGTTTTTGAAAATTTTACCAGATACTGACCAGAGCAGGGGTTCTCAGTCCTGGGAGGAAGTGGAATGAAAACCCGCTGACCCCGTGTCTCCCAAGGACCAGCACCCCTGGACTGGGGAATTTATAAAAATCTAATAGTAAATTCCATTAAAGAATAAGAATTAGAGAATGGAACTCAGCAAGAGAGTTCTTTAAATACTTTAACGTTCATTACAAAGCAAGGTTGTATGTGTTATTTCACTAAAGTTATTTTACTTCCTCTGTGGGTTAAATGATCCATATTTATTAATCTAAATGTACTTAAGTTATTCTGCCATTTAGCTAAGTGATGTCTGTAAGCATATCTTGTTCCTTACTGGTACATTCTCCATGTCAGGCACGGGACCGTATTCAGCAGTAATGAGGTAGAATTCGAGAAAAGGCAGGCAACGATATTCTGATCATATTATACAAATAATAAATATGATCTGACAGCAGGAGGCGTACCGGTCCTGTAACCCGTTAAGCTGTTTCGTTGTAACCTTGTTTTTTTTCCCCATAAATTATTCTTGTTAATGTTTTGGGATAAACGCAGTGATAAGCAATGAAAATAATTTAAAAATATGTGTTTAAAATAAATTAATGCGCGAGCTAAAACTCTAATTTGAACAAATAATGCCGGGTTTCCAACGATGAACGTGCTCTCGGTCCTTTAAACAATGTAAAATAAAAAAAATAAAAAGTACTTTTCGAAGTTTCTGGTTTACGGCGAAACTCCTATCCAGCCGACTTCCACTCAACCAGTGAGCCGTAATAGGACTGCATTTTCTCTCGCTGATTGAGTGACGGAATCAGGACAGATAGACCTATACTCTGTTGGCAGCGGGATGGGATAGCTTAGAGCTCAATCAGGCAAGCTTTTTGAGTTGTTAAAATGTGAACATACCATTTAAACGTGAACAAAAAATTTGTATTGTATCTACGTCTGGTGGATTTGTACATTCACAGCGAATGTGGCTTTGGCATTCTTTAAAGAAAACGTCGGCAGACATTGGAACTGAGAGATGAACCTCCTTTTCCTATGTTGTCGGAGCTAAAAGTATAGTGCCTTTAATTAATACGACCTGCTTTTCTGACCATGCCCCCTCCCTCATTTCCCCCACTAGCACCGTGAGAGATAACGATGCACTACCACCCTCTTGTGGATAACAATTTAAATATTTTCAAAATACTCCTCGTCTGAGACACAGGGGCCCTGAGTAGCGCAGATGTCAAAGGCGCTCACCTGAGTGCAGCCTGAACACTATAATTCCGATCTGTGGGTTCTAACGAACACAGAACCACGAACACAGAACCAATGGGCCTCAATAATAATAGACAAAGCATCGAAATGTGCTCCTTTTTTGTAAATTCGTATGAAGTATGTTTTATTTATTATTATTTTAATTTTTTTAATTTGTATTTTTTGTTTACTGAACAACTCTGTTAGGGCACAACTGAAACAACTGGTGACATGGAAAATGGGCAAAAAGCCGTCGACCCTGAATAACCCCATTCCGAATTCTTTCAAAAGTTTATATGCTTTCATAATAGAGTTGAAAATGAATGCATTGAATATCCATTCATCATGTTCTCCAGGGTGTCCCCATTCATAATCTGTATGTCTAAAAGCTGTGGTTAAAACAAAAATCATTTTTGTGTCTGTTTTTGATATCGATCATTTGAAACAAATTCTAAGAAATGTTTAATCATTTATTAAACAATGAGTCGTATTGGTTTAATTATTATCAAAATCCCCTTACATTCCAAAGGCCCACTGTATTTTTAAAAAGGTATTTATTATTTGATTGATTTAAAAAGTATATATTTTTTTTAGTTTAAAGGTTTATCTGCTCATAACACAATTTTTTTTGTTTGCCAGTGTTTACTTAAAGGCATATCCCTAGTTTTATTCAACCAGAATCTCTTCTCTTTCGTTCTACCAAAATCAAACAAAACCTGCAATTAAAAAAGGACCTTGGCCCCTTTAAAAAAATAGTTATTTGCTGATAGTTTGTTTTTGTGGAGTACACTTTTATAAAAAATAAAACAAATGAAGCTTAAAGTGTATTAAACGTATATTTTCTTTATAAACTTGTGATATTAAACACAAACGTAACAAACGTGCAGTTCCCTAAAACGAATAATGTTTAAGTAATGAACAAGCCTACAAAATCCCTTGCATTTTTTTTTTAGATTCTGGGCGGACTGAGGAAAAAAGAGGACATGTCCGAGAATAAAACAAGGCCTATTTAATGATATTATTTAAATGCATGTCTTCCCTATCAATCTTTAATCTTGAAGTTGTTATAATTGTCTCTCAGTTATGTGTTTTGGATGCCAGTATAATGTGTAGTTACGGGAATCGTTGTGACTACATAAATTAAAAATTTGTTGGCTCTGTTCTTTCAAGAATATTTTGCATCAAGGGACATAAATCCAAACAAGTTTTCAGGTGTTGGAACGTTAAATGGAGCATGCAGCCAGCAAATTACAATCTAACGACACAGACACTCTATGTCGATTGGGTTGCGTGTGACCACAGGCGAATTAGTCAATCTTGAACTGGACCATCTTCAGGTGTCAGGTGAATCAAAAACCTGAATGTATTGCAGTTATGTCAGGGTCTTGGTGTTAGGGATGTATTGTACTTGGAAAAGCAATACAATGTATAATTAAATAAGAGTAGAGAGAAATATTTTGACTGTTGAAGGAATTAAGTGCTCTATGAACTTTAAAGTTGAAAGGGTGATTTAAAATGCACCGACAAACTGATTTCGCGAAAGCGTATAGGTGGTAATTTTACGGACTACAGACTGCAGAAGGAAGGAAATAGCCTTGGGTTCGGGCGAGCGCACGAAGTGCTCGTGAGTGATTTACAGCCTAAATCCAAATGTAGTGTAATTGGTATTACTTGTTCAGTTTTCTCCCCTTGCTTTCCTAACGTATTTTGAGACTTAGGAAACAAATGGCCCTAAAAGTCCCTTCGCAATTAAAAAAGCAATCCTGCTAGCTACAAGTCTTCAAATTCTCTGTCTATTTTAATTTGTTTGTTTTTGTTCGTTTGTTTTGTATATCGGTAAGTGAGCGTCGGTAGATGGGTTGATCCGTTTTGACTGAATGTGGTCAAAGGTGACACCGCTTGAGCTTATGGAGAATATGTTGCTTCATACTGTATCGGGACAGGCAATACTGCCTGCAGCTGTTACTTAAGGTTCGCGTTGTGTGGAAATCTGAAACTTCATCCGGTTCCGACATGAAGTCCGGAGAGGAGGCTGAATACGAAGGCCAGTTAAACTATTTGCCAGACGACTCTAATTTAGTGAAGTCTTATATAAATAAACTAAGGCAAAAAACAGAAAAAGAAGTGAACCGACGCTACGAGGTGGACTTGTCGGACAATTTTTTAATAAGGTTTCTGAGAGCTCGCGATTTCGATGTGGAATTGTCGTTTAAGGTTAGTAGAAGCTTACTCAGGTGTTTTCTGTTATTTTCATTGCAGTGCTACTGATTAATTCATTTTAAAATGCTACTTTATCCTAATACGTGTGCGGGTTACTAGCTAGAGTGAGGGATTACTCCATGAGCATTTTAACTGCTTGTACGGCAACACTGACTTGGTTCATAACATTGATTCCTGGGCAATCGTCGAGGTACGTTTGAACTAACTGGCAGACATGACCAGAGTGTTGATTACAACGAAGTGTGATTGCTAACATTATACTCGTGTTACATTGTAAAACTGCTATCAAGTGTAAACAATATCTTGAGGTGTAACTATTTTAACACACTGCCTCACAATCAGTACTCATCATTATCTGTTATCGTGTGCTACGTGTGACAGCTGATGATAATTGTGTAACATGTTTGTTTTACTTTGGCACGTTACAAAAATAATAATAGGCAGTGCGAGCAGTGCTGCTCGTTCTTTTTTCTATTTTGTCTTGTTTCTATTCACTTTCCGAGGTAATACGCACACGTGTTCATGAAAATGTGGTTTCTCTCGATAAGAACATAGGAATTCAAACAGAAGCATTTTTCTTCCCATTTAAAACAACCTCCACGTTTTGGCCGCAAGCCCTTATCGAGAGTGCCTTCTGAACTAATGCAAACTAAATTTTCATGAACAGATTGCGTTCAGATGTCTGTCGGATGAATCTTCCGCGCTCCCGTAGATAATACCAAGCTTAAG
Source organism: Hiodon alosoides (assembly GCA_025775065.1). Classification (NCBI taxonomy): domain Eukaryota; kingdom Metazoa; phylum Chordata; class Actinopteri; order Hiodontiformes; family Hiodontidae; genus Hiodon; species Hiodon alosoides. The sequence goes on along the minus strand of JAOYSI010009161.1, from coordinate 5,047 downwards.
ATGCAACTGATAAATCCGTTGGGCCTTTTCCAGCGAAATTGTATATATTCCACACAAAAAACACACCATATAATCTTAAAATACAGGGGTTTATTTTGTTTTATTTGAAAAAACGATTTGAGCTACTGATTTTTAAAAATTGGTGAGTTGTAGTCCATCACGAAACAAACGTGGTGAGCACAAATGTTATCTTTTTGCCTCACCCCTTTTTGGTACATGAGGATGCCCCTGAGTTATCACAATGTGATGCCCCGTAGTTCGTGATAACCTTAGCGGAAACCGCAACAGCCAGACTCATGATTATTTCGGGCGTTGCAGGGCCGGACACGGTCGTGGTACATTTGGCGTGACAAAGTGGGCCGTCCTGGGAGTGAGTTGAGCAGTGTGACCCCGTATGCCGTCTCTCCGGCAGTTGCTGATTAACTACCACAAGTGGAAGCGAGAGTGCCCGGAAATCAGCGGCAACTTGTGCCCCTCTTCGGTCCTGGGTCTCCTCCAGAACCACTACCACGGCGTGCTGCAGGCCAGAGACGCGAGCGGGAGCCGGGTGCTCATCTATAGGATCGGTTGGTGCTGCACCTAATCGTCCATCAATAAAAATCCCCCAAATCCTCACATAAGCAAATGGGATGTAAATGGCAAATAGGATAAGCATGTAGAGATTTGTAGATAAATTTTTTTTTTTTTTTTTTAATACTGACGTAATGTGCAAAATTCACCAGACAGGCGTGGCTCGAATTATGCATCCAGTTAAATCTGTAGCAGGCGTGTTCCAGTAAGTGTCGGCTCCTTATTTGTCTTTTCCGTGCCACTGCCATGACTGTTTTTGTTATGAAGGAGCCTAATGAATGATTCACTGCCACCCCCATTCCAGGGCGGTGGAATCCGAAGGACTTCACGGCCTACGAGGTTTTTCGCGTCAGCCTGATAACCTCAGAGCTGATGGTGCTGGAGACGGAGACACAGCAGAATGGACTCAAGGCCATATTTGACCTCCAGGGCTGGTGTTTTGCCCACGCCCTCCAGATTAACCCCTCTTTGGCCAAAATGATTTCTGCCGTGCTCACGGTAAGCGGCTTTCTTTTCAACGTCTCAGCGCCATACATTTTTCAGGATGCAAGTGGTTGAATTAGGCTTTTAGAGTCCATCAGTCTCGTACCAGGGCCAATCAAGCCTCTCGTGAGGGTAATGAGCTATGTTGGACTTATCAGTGCAAATGAATGAAAAAATAGAATTTAAAACATCTCGGTTGGGCAAACATTAATAAAATGACAGCAGACCGTTTGCCCTCCCAGGACTCCTTCCCTCTGAAAGTCAGGGGGATCCACCTGATCAACGAGCCCCTGTTTTTCCGCCCCGTCTTCGCCATGATTAGACCCTTCCTGCCCGAGAAAATAAAGCAGCGGGTGAGTTCTGTTTCTCCGTCTCCTCGCTCAGAATCCTGCAGATTTTTTGGGAGGGACATTTTTAGTGGGTGAATGGCCAACCGTGGCGTTGTGTCTTTCTGGCAGAAGCTCTGGGATCCTCAGTCTCACTGGACAGGACGTACTTGTTGCGTGGGAAAGCCTCTGTGTCTGTGCATGTCTGCCCCAGCTTGAGTCCGTCGTTGCCTCTGCTCCTCCCCACAGATACACATACACGGCAGCTCGTTCACCCGCAGCCTGGGCCAACATTTCCCCGGAGGCATCCTCCCTCAGGAGTACGGCGGATCGGGCCCCTGCTTGGAGGAGGTGTGCCAGGAGTGGACCGAGTTCATTGTGCAGTCCGAGGACTACCTCTGCCGGCTCTCGGGGGTCAGGGGTGGCGCCGAAAGGGGGGACTCGCCCTCTGTGGATCGGAAGAGACGAGCTGATTGTCCCCAGACGGGTCCCTGCCAGCCTTTCGATAAAGGGAAGGTCTCACTCTAGGGCAGCTCGCAGGTAAACCTGGCCTGAAGCATGGCCCGATGAACACACCTCCATCATTCCATGAAAATGAAACAGGGTCAAATTAGTTTCCATTTTAGATGTACAGAAAGGTTATGTTTCAATCCTTAGCTGTAGTCGGCGAGGGGGGTGCTCATGTGAAGCTGAGGTTTAGGGTTGGTGAACATGGAGGGATGTCTCGCCGTTTAAAGCTGGAAGAAAGGTTGTCATGTTTTAAAAAAAAAAAGTTAATTCAATGAGAGTTTGAGTGCTTTGAGTGCTTCGGTTTTGAGATGTCCAGCGCACGCTGCTTCTGCTCGGTGAAAGCCGTGTGATGGTACGGTCAGCGTGCTGCATCGTTGCCTTGCACAGTCCCTCAAATTAGCTGTTGTGGTTGCAACCCTTTCTGCGTATGAAGTCTAATTTTCTCATTCGAGAAGGGACCACGCTTTCGCCAGCGATATCTTGCATTGCTTAACATCAAAACTGGAACAAAAATCCCCATAGTCCTAATTGGGGAGACTCAGGGATGTTTTTTTTAAGGGATTTTACAGGTAAAGTGCGTCTTTAGTTTGGTGGAACCAGTGAAATCCATTTTACTTGAGTTTCATGAGTTAAATACTACTGAAATGAATGCAATACACACAACGAAAAACGGTGTGTTGTTGTTTTTTTTAAACTTGGCCTATAACGAAGGTAAACAAAGGGCATCATTCTATACTTCCGTGGCATTGAATGTTTATTTGAACCAGTAATTTCACAATTCAGAAAACAGCCAGAAGAGGTAGAGTTTACCAGGTGGGGTAAAAGGCACCGCTCGGTTCCCCTTTACTCTCATTTTTACTTGAGTAAATGTTATTGGGAAAGCGTGGCCTTGATGTCCTTCTCTCTGACCTTTACACTTTGGCAGACTTATCATCAGATTTCACCAGACCTTCAGCATCACATTTCGTCTTTAGCTGTTTTTTTTTTTTTGGTTCAGTTAACAAACAGAACAACCCCCCCCCCCCCACCCCCCCTCATTTGAACTCATGTCAGCGATGTTAGGTGGGTTTTCGTTTTTATCGCTCTCAACAGGCTATTGTATAAAAGATAAATGAAGGAGGCCTTCCTCTCTTTAGTATAATATATTCACACATTCATATATAGGCAGAATTACAAAAAAGAATGTAATAGACAGTGTAAGTGTGACCCTTTAACTCTGACGGTATTTTACGACGGCAATTATCTATCTTTCTCGGAAACCTTTTTTCCGGTTTTATAATGCAAACGTTGTATCCTAACTGTCTAATAATGTAATTATTAGATCTTAAAATTTCAGTTTTTAAAAAAAGGTTATAACGTCTAGTTGTATTTATCTGTATCGACAATGTCTTCTACGACAAGTTCTACAAAATAAACTGTTTTCCAATAAAAAATATCTAATAGCCTAATATTCTGTTACGAAAATCTCCAGTTCTTCTCTGAAACCTGTCGCCTAGTGGCCGAAAGGCACGGAGCTGCAGTCGTTAATGTTTACGTTACAGCCGCCCTTCTTCCCTTGGGTCAAAGATGTCCGTCCCTGTCAATACCAAAGTCACCCACACAGTCGGATTTTCTAACGTATAGTTTATTAGTAACACAGAAGGGTTATCCACTTATTGACATTGGTTGGTCCACGTTAGTGGGAGCAGAAGATCTGCCTTGCTCACTAAAAAAAAGGTTTACATTGTATCCTATCATTAACACGTATTCATGTAAGAATGTATAGAACATACACAAGTTAAAATCGAGATGTGCAAAAAGTCAGTGTTATACAGAAACACATCCACAGAACAATATGTAAAAAATACACACAAAAAAGGGACCTTATTGCAATTCGTTTTAACCTGACGGCATTGGAGTGGTATGGGGAACATCCTCTGAGTAGCGCCTTCCTGGTTCAGAATCCTCCAGGAATGTCCCAAACATTAGCACTCTTTCAAAAACATGTTTCACCATTGATACACACACACGCACGTGAGTCAACACGCCACTGGGTAATTTTGTATGTTTTATAGATGGCACAAGTTATTATATACATTTATTATACGTGTATTATATATGTTTATTATATGCGCATGACATATGTTTACAATGTGTTCCTTACCGTTCTGTGTTTTTCTTTGATGAGGGAAAAAAATTATATAAAAGAAAAAAAGAGACTATCAATGACATCAATGAGAGTCTTCCAATTTATGTGAATGGGCTCACATTTAGATTTACTTATGTTTTATGAAGCCATATCTAAATTTATGATGTTCTACCAACTACGCAGCCAAAACATTTGAACTGATCAGAGGAATAGTTCTGTAACCCTTGTTGCTTGCAGCAGTCATGTGTAAGAATTTCATGTTATAGTATAACAATTTCTAATGTTTTATAATGGTGTATATTTGTTTAATTTAACCCCAGCATGGGAGTTTTTAATTTTTAACTTGAAAACGAGTATTCTGTGAGCTCCAGGGCAAATGCAGTGCCTGTGACAAACATTCTTGGTGTTTTAAATCAACCTCATAGAGCAGCGCGCCAATCTTTTCTGTCCAGGAGGGGGCAACATCACTCCTTTTTTGGCTGGACCCCGAGGATAGCCAGGGAAGATAGACTTCCTAGGAAGTTCTTCATTCTGATTTCAGTACTAAATGCAATGAAAGGCACTGTATAATTTGTAAGGTATCTTTTTTAACAATACAAACAAGAAGAAATCCATCTTTCGAATAAATATGAAAAATGGAAGGAAATTTAAGAGCAGCACTACAAACAGTAAAAGTGAACATATAATCCCATCATAAAAATGTGCATTATTAAATAATGCATTTGAGAAGATTACTCATTTTACATGCTTGTGATGCAAGAAGGCTAATTAAAAGACCTGTGTGGTGCATAATGAATAATTTCTCCTGGGGCCGATGAATGGTTAACGACCAGTCTTCGTTTGTGACCCCCAGGGTAGAAGAAAAGCAATTGTGAGCTTTACCCCCCACGCATTTGGAATATTGAGGAATATATCCCAAATGTGTCCCTGCACGCACGCACGCACACACACGCACACACACACACACACACACACACACACACACGGACACATGCACATACACTCACTCACACACTCACATACTCACCCC
>JAOYSI010009159.1:0-11076 GCA_025775065.1 Hiodon alosoides | reverse complement strand
AAAAAGCTGAGGGAAAAAAAATCAGGACGTACTGTCTAGTAGCCCCTTCACAGGCCTGAGTGAACCCAGTTTGTCTAGTAGCCCCAAAACAGACCTGAGTGAACCGATTTTTTCTACTAGTCCCAACATAGGCCTGAGTAAACCCAGGACAATCAAACTAATTTAAACATTTAACAGAGCAGCGGTAACCAATGTAGGGCAACTCTTTATTTTCATATTAACTGGTCTCCAGAGAAAACTACACTTCAGCGAAATAACAGGTCAACATAAAAATCCAACAGTTGAATCAAAAGATGCATCTTAAGTGGATGTTCAGAGCACATTTTTGGTTGAGATCTCCAGAATGGGGAATTATTTCCCCGAGCACAGCAGGGGGCAGAGAGTCAGGTGAACGGTGACTACAGAGTACAATACAGTCCCAAATAGCTTTTACAATCACTGGGAAACTGTTTGGAATTGTCACCGTATTCCATTCATCATGCTGACTATCCGTATATCAGGAGATATGCCAAGAGAAACACTATCGGTCCTGGTCCTCAAGGGATCCTGGCTGCGGGTTTCTGAGCCACATCTCAATTTGCATGGGGGGGGGGGGGGTCATTTCTGAGATCATATCAAACCTAAATGATTTCAAGGGCAATTAAAAGGTCAGGTGGATCGTAAACCTGCAGGCACCCAGGCCCTTGAAGACCAGGGCACAGCCGTAACCTAGTACCACAGTTAGAATGTCCAGTAAAAAATGCATCGCTTCACATTTTTATTTTCATTTTATCAGTGGCTGGCTTTTCTCAACCTTAAGTAAAGAACTGTAAAGATGAATACTGGTAGAGAGACACCATAGAAGCTGGCAAAGGGAGGGTGCCCAACACAGATATGACTGCAGTTTGGTGGGCACTCCCTGATCACACAGAGAGCCCAGATTCGTTAAACACCTCCCTGAAGAGCAAATAGAGGCCTGCACAAACACAGCAGTGGGGGGGAGGAAGTTCAATCACACACAGGATTACACAGAGGTTAACAGGATTGGCACAAGCTGATAAATCAACATTTTCATAAAACGTCTGTAATAAAAAAATAAATTTCAGGTAAAATTACACATTAAAATAAATATGGTATGGTACAGCAATGTAATCAAAGGCAAACACAAACATAAAAAGATGATGTGCTGACGGAATGCAGTACAGAAGACGTGAAGGACCTGGAAAGTGACACGTTGGCCGGAGGTTTTGGGTGCTGGTAGCCATGAGTGCCTATGAGACAGCTGGCACTTTGTTTTCCCAGAGAGGGTAGAGAGCACTATCCACACTCCCTGTGTGACGAGCTTGACATGACCGTTCTCCTTCCTTTAGTGTGCATGTGTGGGCGAGCGTGTCGCATTTCAACAAGCTTGTACCTGTGCATGTCCCTTAGGGCAGCTGTGAAATACGACATATTCAGCAGTTCAGTTAAACAGAGACTCTCACACACACACACGTACTTTCATTGCCCCGCCTACTGATGACACGTGAAAAGTGAAGTAAACATGTGGGTGAATATCGCTCAATGTAAATATAAGTCTGTATTTATTTATACTCATTCTGAAAGAGATTTATCTGCATGTTATTTTCCTCCTCATTGGTCTGCTGGCATCAGGGAAAATACTGGATCCGCTTGTCCAACTTCACAAAGGGTGGGAACCAAAAACTCTGCCCCAGCACTCCTGTTGTGACCAGACTGTTGACGGGTCCACACTGTCTGTGGCATCTCTATATCACTCACATAGACTCCCCCAAACAAGCTTCCCCTCTCAGTATGTTCCATTTAGTGACGTGCTTCCCATTTTAAAACTTTAAATCACATAACAATATGTGTAGTAGTAGTAATAATAATAATAATAATAATAATAATAATAAAATATCGGTCCCTCACCCATCAATATCTCCAGAGAAAATTGCGGAATTCAGTACCCATGGAACTCTTTCATGCAGGAGACACTATCTGGCACTCCGGAGGGGAGAGGAGGGGCGGGACAACTTGCAAGAGCAGCCAATAGCAGACAGGAGCCTTACCATGTCATTTCACTGACTCTTAGAATCATACAGAAGTAAGGAGGAGAAAAGAAAGAACATTCCTCCTCAGGCAGACAGAAAAGTAAAAGAGAACCAAGGATTAAGGCGGTGCATGCTGAGGACGCCCTGTGGCCGCTGAACGCCCTACTGAAGGCATGCTGCAGAGCGATGGGCCAGGCAGGAGCTGCCAAGAGCTGCCAGGAAGCGTGACATAGGGTCTTGTCTTTTCTTTTTTTTCCCCCCCAAATCCAGGCAGCGGTGTAGACGGCCGGCTTAGAGGACGCGGGATCCTGTCAGCCAGGACTACTGCTTCAGGTGCTTGTACGACAGCGGTGTGACAGTGGCGATCTGTAGGGACAGACAGGATTCTGTCACCAAGGGTGGGGTTGCTCAATGCCCATTTCCCCTGCCACCAGCCACGACAGCGTGGACAGGAAAGTGCGCGCATCCACAGAAAGGGCCCACATGCAAGAAGGGTCCCACAAAAGCTTTGAAACAGACAGAAAAGGAGGAGAACACCAATCTTACTGTGCAAGACCACTATCCTCCAGTTGTATTTTATCTTCACTCAGCCCACTCCAAAATTCAGTCCTGAGGCAGATCTGACCATGGTCTTGCCTTTACCTTCCTGCTCCCACCAGCAGGACAACGCATGCCGGGGGCCCAGAAAGACCAGAGAGAGAAGCTAATTGTGACTGGTCTGCGGTTGGTCAAGCCTGGTGTTCCCCAGTTTCCACCCTTCCCAGAGATCATCCACACTGGGCGACAGTCCGTTAAACACGCCCATCGACAGCATTCCACGTCGAGGTAGGGACACTACCAACGCAAAACGGCATGCATTCAGGAAAGCCCTGCAGACTTAGAAACCGGAAGTGCAAGAGCAGCAACTGAAATCACCAGTGGAGACTGAAGGAGTGGCAGATGTTGTTCAGTCAATCATGCACCGCTGCCAAAAAATAACCCACCATTACCACGACAAAGAATCTGCAAAGACACGCACGCACGCACGCACGCACGCACGCACACGCACACACACACACACGCGCGCGCACACTGATGATACAGAAGGATCCCACACAATTACTTAGAAGTTTGATTTGTTTTAGGAGGAAAGAAAACATTGATAACAGGCAATGAAAAGGGAACACCTGCTGGGGCACAGTAAGGTCTGTTTGTTGCGAGACAAGGGTTTAAGGGGTACAGATGGGGTTTTGCAGACTTTACGGTCCGTTTCATATTTGGTGGCAGGAGTGGGATAAGCCACACCTCATCTGTTATACAGGAAAGGATTCATAAGTAACCTTGGTAGATTAGAGGACCAATAAAGAGCAAATTAAACAAATAAGTGGACATTACATTGTCTATGCTGAAGCCTATACAGATGGATTACCTTCCTTGCTTGCTTGCTTATGTATACAGATGGAAATAAATTGGGACAATACATATTTGGGGCGTCAGCATCGTGAACACCAGAACCCTCTGTAGATGAATCTTACCTTTCCACATCTGGGTATCAGTCGGTTTGGAACAGGGGCTTAGTGTTAACGACAGCCCCCCATCTAGGGCCACACTGGCTCTTAGAACCACTGGAGGGCAGTGCAGGATGATTTACATTTGTTTTTGGATTTTTTGGACCTTGTACCCTGGCAGGTGTGGCATGGTAAGAGCTGAACTTTTATTGTGGGAGCCACAGGCCTCATGGACAGCCATGGTTCTGGTACCTGTTCAAATGACAGTATTGGACTCGTCTGAAAAGGTTCTCATGAGCAGCGGCCTGGCCGAAGACTGGGAGGATGGGAACCCCCCTGTGCTTGACTGAATCGGCTTCTTCTGAAAGGGTGAGGCAAGAGACACTTAGGACACCCAGGAACTGGCGGGCTGGCTGGTGAGGTACCAGGAGGATGGTCTCTCACACAAACACACACACACACACACGAACACACACACGAGCGGGTGGGCTAGCTGGTGAGGTACCAGGAGGATGGTCTCACACACACAGGAGCTGGTGAGGTACCAGGAGGATGGTCTCACTCACTCACTCACTCACTCACTCACTGGGCACCTAGCGAGGAGTTGTTTTTGGATAAACAGAACCATGCACAGCTCTCTGAACTACACACAGACAAAATAACCAATCAACTCTAAATCCCACTGCAGCTGGTGGGCCCTACTAGGCAGTCATGCAGATAAAACAGGTAACCATGCTTCATTCTCCTGTACGGGCATGCGCAGACGTCAGGCTGGGAGAAGCAGCCAGCAGCATGGTGGGAGGTAAGCATGGTTCAGCTCTGTGGCAGCTTGTGGCATTTGCACTGGAAGCCGGCGTCGACTGTTGGCACACATTTTCAGACCAAAGCCGACTTCCTGTTAAAAGATACTTTTGTGTGCAGTTTCTGACATGCTTCTTAAACCCCAGGCAAACACTGTGAATTTCTTAAAGGCACATAACAGGGACAGGAGGAATTAAAATAACTGTGCCTCTCCAAGTACAGTGTGCTGGAAAGGTCATGTCCAGTGCTTCTTTATTAAGGAAAGGCCAATAAACATGGTGGGGTTGTTGGAATAGCGGTAGTTATTGGGTTAGCGCAGCTGCTACAGTATTTCATCAGCCTCTTAATTAATGGCACACTAGCTTATTTGATTTCATGATTGTAAATATAACATTAAATTAAATTCACGCATACAAAACTTCATTGGTTTAAACAGGTTAAAATAAGTCCACTTAGAGAAATTATACTTATAGGAAACTTTTTAATCAATGTTGCTCACCTTATCTGGAGCTAATGACAGAATCCCCGTCACTGGTTTCTCTCTTATTTTTTAAATTTTTTTTTGACAGTCTCAGTTTTCCTTTCTCTGACCTCCATATTTTAAAGATAAGAAAAGTGGGTAAAACTAAAGTTGACAGCATATGATGTTATGCACATTTATCACCTGAGGGATTTCCTTTCACATGTGTGTTCATAGGGGGTGCTCTTTTAAAAAAAAATTATTATTATTATTACATTTAACATAGTCAATTCTGAGTGGCTCACGCTTTACATAGGCTGGCTTGAACTGCCAAGTAGGTTTAATGTCTACCATTTTAACATATTTGTTGAATACTCATGACAGACATTCAATAGGAGAGGCATTGGCACGCTTTCAGCATTCTATGGACCGGGGCTATGGTGCGGAGGAAAAGGGGTACCGAGGCTCGCCCCTGTGACCTCATCGATGACCGCAGGAGGTGACCTATAACGGACTGAGGGTGAGCGGCATGTCAGAAAGTGGAAAGCGAGGCACAGACAGGACAAAACGAGCGGCACACAGAAGAGTGGCAGAAAGGGAGACCTCAGTCACTCCAGTTAAAGCTGTGAGTGCTGGCAGTCTGTGGCAGCATGAAGATTGTAGATGTCCCGGAAGAAGGAAGGCGTCGCTTGATCTAAAGTACCCACAGGCAGAGAACAAAATATTCAAAAGAAATTAAACTAAAAACAGAAAGTAAAATGGCAATAAGAGGAAGATAGACACACACACAAACACACACACACACACACACACACACACGAGGATGCCTGTCCACAGACCGACACACACACACAGCACAGAAAACAGATACGTGCGAGCACAAGTGAAAAAAGGGGGGGGTTTAACATATACATTTTTTATTTTTCCCGCTTAACATTAAGATGAAAACATATTGATTAGACTGCAATGTCCAGAATATGAAAAATATGAAAGCTATTTCAAAAAAATAAATAAAAAAGCTATTTCATGCCATGGTTGGGTAAATCTCAATAGCTTCTGGCGTTTTCCATTGGGTAATTCCCATTACTGCTCATATTTCCTGTAACGTCAGAAAATCAACCCGCTCAAAGGTTAAACACCATTAATATAGTAGATTATATCAGCCAGAATCCAGCATCTACTGACTCCAAGACGGCAGGGGTTCTGCCTTAGAGTTAGGGTTGCTTTTAGGGTTAACAACCTTAATGATTTTGGGATACTAGGTGTGGCGGTAGCCATGTTTTGTTTTTCACATCATTACAACAGTAGCTTCAGCGTTCCTGAGCACCAAGTCTAAGGCCGACCGCCTGTCACGTGAACGCTAAGTAACAGAGAGCATTAGCGACGGCTACCGGGTCAGAGCAGGGTAAAACAGACAGCATGGACGCCAATGGAGAGTAGGGACTAAAAGTTGTCTGTGCACAAAACCCCAAACACTACGTCTCCTATCGGTTTCCCGGGGGCCCGGCAGGCTGAAAGTGCTGTTGTGAGGGTCACCAGAGAACACAAAGTTTGCAAATGTTAAGTGGGATGCATTTGCATAAAAAAAATCAAGCTGGACCCTTAAGGAGAGAGCGAGAGAGATTTGGAATATAACTTCTGTTACAGTTTTAGCTTCCTCTGCTAGAACTGGATCCTGACAGCAGAGATTACAATGAAATGATGCAGACTGTCTCCCATTTATCGGTTGGGGAGCCAGTCTGTATCTTGACTGGTGTGGTCATATCATCGGGGCTAACAGAGGAAGAAAAGTCAGAGCCCCCCCAACATGATAACCCTCAGAACAATGTGGAAGAATGGAGCAACAAAAGTATTATCAGACTATAAAGCCAGCGGTCACCCAAAGAAGGGGCCCCTGGCGAGAACGGAGGCAGGAAGGAGTCTGTACCTGCCGTGCGTAGGGGCTCTGGGGCCGCCGGAGGACCGACAGTAGGATCTCGGGCAGCAGGCTGAGCAGGATGAGCAAGATGATGACCAGCCAGGCGGACACGGAGCTGAGCATGTTGGCGAAGACGAAGTACAGACGCTGCTGCTTGAGAAAGGGCCTGCATAGGAGAAGAGAGGGAGAGGGGGACAGTAAACACCCTAACGCAAATCTCTTATCACCGACGCACACCAGGTCCAAATCGCTCACTGCCATCTGGATGCCTGCCCTGCCCTGCCCTGCCCGTGTGGGAAGTGTACACATGTTGAAATCAGGGGTCCTCACCATATGATCCCTCCCCAGAAGAAACTGAAGAAGACATAGAAGGCCAGGGAGCCCCAGATAACAAAGTGGTTGATCCAGGTCCAGTGCCGTGTGTCCAGGGCCAGCTGTAATAACAGACCACACAGAGTGAACACAGGGTCAGACACAGGCCTGGTGTTCGCTGGATACGCCAGTCCTCCCTTTGTTAGGATACGTAACACAACACAACACATTTGTCCTGCCTCATCGTCGTCTCATGGTTCAGACAGCTATTGCTTGAACCGGGTATATTCATGTTCAAAAAGTTTACTGGGGCACATGACCCAGGAAGCGCACGGGAACAAACTGTATTTTTACCTTGAGAGTTACAGTGAAAACCAGGATGGTGAAAACTATTGTCCCAAACGACCAATTGCCAAACACCTGGAAAAGAAAATAAGCTTTCAGTTTTTTGATGGCAGACTCACACATCCAGGAAGAATTTGGATTGGCTGACTGTCAGTCTAAAGCACCCTGCACTCTGACCTGGCCGTTGTCTTGCAAGGCGGGGTTGCTGAAGAGATAGTGGACCCCAAAGAAGAAGAGCAGACCCTGGTAGAGTCCCAGGACTGACCAATAGAAGAAGGGCCTCCACCGCAACATGGCATTTTTGGCCACCTCCCTGTACCCGACAGCGAGAATCAGGCTAAGTGGGAAGCTCACCTTCTGCTTAAGTCCAAAACCCTTCAACATATTGCACTCAACAAAAATCTGCCTGGCCTATAGTTTATTAAATATAATTTATTAAAATCAGGCTCTGTCAGGAAGAAATGGTTTCTTTTCAACTTAGATGCACATGATGAGACACAAGGCAAAATATTAATCTCTAAAAAGTATAAAAACACATAATCTTGCAACCTTTTACAGAAAAATAATTAAATGAGTAAATACACGGATATTCTCTACCTATACAAGGTGGAATTTTCCAACAGTATTTCAATGCAGATGTGCTGTTCCAGTAGGCTGTAGGCCAGGATGGGCATAGAGGTGAAGCAGATGTTGTACATCGTCAAATAGGCTGCATCGTAGAGGGGCTGGGGGTGGTGTTGGGAGCAGGGAGGAGGGGCCAGAAGGGGTTAATAACACAGAGAGGAACACACACACACACTCAAATTGGGAGGTGATCGTCAACCAGGGATCGTCCCGGGCAACGTGGTTTGGCAATAAACAGCCCTTCCACGGTTATGGCACCACACACAATTAACATACCTCCAGTGACACACACACACACACACACACACACACACACACACAAAAGTATTAGGACACCTACACATTAAACCTACAGGAGCTTTTATGACATCCCATTCTAAACCCATAGGCATTAATATCGAGTTGGTCCCCCCTTTGCAGCTATAACAGCTTCTACTCTTCTGGGAAGGCTTTCTACAAGATTTTGGAGTGTGTCTGTTGGAACTTTTGCCTATTCTTCCAGAAGAGCATTTGTGAGGTCAGACACTGATGTTGGAGAAGAGGGCCTGGCTCGCAATCTCCAATCTAGTTCATCCCAAAGGTGTTCGATAGGGTCATTTTGCACAGTCATGTTTGGCCTTCCCCAAACGGTTTCCACAAAGGTGGAAGCATAGAATTGTCCAAAATGTCCTGGTAAGCTGAGGCATTAACATTTCCCTTCAGTGGAGGGGGCCAAGGGGCCAAGGCCAAACCCAGAAAAACCCCATAGCATTATCCCTCCTCCACCAAACTTTACAGTTGGCACAATGCAGTCAGGGAGGAAACTTTCTCCTGGCATTTACAAAACCCAGACTCGTCCATCAGACTGCCAGACAGAGAAGCATGATTCGTCACTCCACAGAACACGTTTCCACTGCTCCAGAGTCCAGTGGCGGCGTGCTTTACACCACTCCATCTGACACTTGTCATTGCGCTTGGTGATGTAAGGCTTGCATACAGCTGCTCAACCATGGAAACCCATGCCATGAAGCTCCCAGCGACACAGTTTTGGTGCTGATGTTAATGTCAGAGGAGGTTTTGAACTCTCCAGTTATTGAGTCAGCAGAGCGTTAGCGACTTTTACACACTATGCGCCTCAGCACTTGGCGACCCCGCTCTGTAACTTTACGTGGTCTGCCACTTCGTGGCTGAGTTTCTGTGGTTCCTAAACGCTTCCACTTTGCAATAAAACCACTTCCAGTTGATCGTGGAATATCTAGGAGGGAAGAAATTTCACAAACTGACTTGATGCAACGGTGGCATTCTATTACAGTACCACACTCTAATTCAATGAGCTCTTTAGAACGACCCATTCTTTCACAAATGTTTGTAAAGGCAGACTGCATGGCTAGGTGCTTGATTTTATACACCTGTGGCAACGGGACTGAATGAAACACCTGAATTAAATGATTAAGAGGCATGTTCCAATACGTTTGTCCATATAGTTTACACACACACACACACACACACAGCAAGAGCTGCTAGAGTTGCTTGTGCTTGTCGTAGGAGGTAGCACAAGAACCCCTTCCACAGTTTGAGTGAGAACTCACAGATTAGTAGGAAAGGTGAAAAAAAGGCCAGCTCGGAGCCACTGCCAACAGACTGAGTATAGTGTGAGTGTATGTTAGCCATATACGCACAATAGTCACATATAATAAACTTATAAATAATAAATAAATAATAAAATGATAAATCATTTGGACAGCAATGTGAATAGCAGCAGGCCTTTATGTTACATACGGGCGGGTATTTGCTCATTTACATTTTGCTCATCATCAGTCAACACTCACTCCAGGAGCAGCGAGAGGAGAGGGTCAATCATAGGGAAAAGAACACAAGCACTAGGAAGAAATCATCGGACCCTTCGGATACGTGACCCAGAAGAGGGCCACAGATTTCGCAGGACCTTTGGGCAGGCCGAAGGTCATACTCACTTGCTGAGAATAGCCACAGAAGAACTGGTACAAAAACTGAGGTAAGATGAAGCAAAGGTTCTGAAAAATCAAGACAAGGGAGAAAAGACAGCGGGTTAACACGGGCACGGTACAACTGCGGCCACTTCACTGACAAGGCCAAGATTCAAACAAAAGTCCCCTTAGGGCACGACTCTCGAACGACCAAACTTCAGTCATACCAAGCTGCACATGGACACCTAGTCCAGGGGGCGTGCCGAGCCCCACCCTACCTTGTAGAAGAAGTACTGCACCAGATGGGCGATGCGGACATAGTACAGGTGACCGTGCGCCAGCAGAAGCTTCTTCAGGTGCTTTAGTTTGGGGATGGCATAGTCGCTGTTTCGCACGGCCTGCCGCCCCTCCTTCCCCTTTACGCCTTTAAAGGAGCAGGGTGAAAGGGGCCGTGAGGACAGTCGTAAGGATGTACAGTCAGGGTGTGAAGGTGTCATCCGTGCTAATGTGTGTCAGAGCTTGGGTGATCAGAGAAGTGACTGCGTATGCACGCAACGCTGAAACTGCACAGTGGCATGAGGTCTCACCAATGCCCACGTGTGCCTCCAGAATCATGCTGACATCATTGGCACCATCTCCAATAGACAGGGTGATTGGACCTCCTTTGGAACTCTTTACCATTTTCACAATCTATCAAGAGAGGAAGGGAGACGATCAAGAGACATCAGTTGGTCTAGTGGTTACAGATGAGGAACTTCTGCTGCACCCTAGAATTACTTTAAACTAATTATCCAGGACTAGAAATGGATAGAGACATTTAAGAAAATACCATTGTAGCATTTCAGCCTACAGTCTATGTGAAAATGTGCCATCGAAGACCCACACGATGGATGCTCACCTGGGCCTTCTGCAGGGGCGCCATTCGGCAGCAGAGCACTGCCGTGCAGTTCTGACAGATCTGGAGGAACAAGTTCTTGTACCGACTGGAGTTGGCATCCCCCGAGGCATTCAGCACCAGGGACAGAGCCACCCCATCTATGATGAAGCCATACTCCTGGGTGGACGAGGACCAGCTCCTGACACAGGAAACATAGGGTCAGCCACACACACACACACACACACACACACACACACACACACACACACACACACACACACACACACACACACACAC
>JAOYSI010009156.1:0-11078 GCA_025775065.1 Hiodon alosoides | reverse complement strand
AAATCGAACCTGAATTTGTTTGTAAAATTACTTATAAATAAAATATTTATCTTTTTTTTATAATATATATTTAAAATTTTGTTAAAGACCTATCAGGTCTTTACGGGTTATTTAGATTGGTAACTCCCAGGCAAACATGGAAAGCTCCAGTCTTATGTCCCTGGACTTTTACTCAAGTTCAAACCCGGCCAGAGGAAGAGGAACCAAACTAAAGTGTTCTGACAATGTAGAGGTGCCAGGAGAGTCCCTGGGTGGCACCATTGCAGGCCTGCCAGCTCGCCAGCAGGGGGTGTCCACTCCGGAGCTGAAACCAGTCACCCGGGGACTGTGGGACCGGCGGAAGAAAAATAGGGCCCTGTAATGAGTTTTGAGTCAGGATTGTTGTGAAAAGCGGCAGAAGGGTAATTAATGGAAGCAGTGTTGGAACAGGGTGATTTACGAGGTGCCGTTGGTGTGGGGGTTCAGGGAGGGACATGGTTCACCCACGACCCCACTGAGGGCTTGTTTGGACTGGGGGGGGGACCTTTCCCCGCTGTTCTCCCAGCAGGAAGAAGAGGTGTGATTGGGTGAGGGGCTGGGCGGTTTGGGGGGCACAAGCACACCCAGGGGTGCCCAGTTACACCAGTAAACTTCCAGTCCACTCCCACAGACAACAGCAGAAACACATTTATTTTGTTACTGCAAAGACCCCCCATATACAGGCTGTGGAAACAACAACAGTAAAATGTATATGTCAAAATCTAAGGGGCAATTAATTAGTAGTGTAATTTGGTATATGTATCATATTAAAGTAATTATTACCCATGATTACCACAAGGTTTTTTTTTCTAACCAACCTTTCTAAACTGCCTCTCTCTCTCTCTCTCTCTCTCAGGTTACAGCGCGGTGTCATTCGAAGGCGCCCCCAACTATAGCCACACACCTTCCCACCACTCTTCCCAGTTTGGTAACCACTCCTCTCAGTTCCCCAGCCACTCCTTCAAGCATGAAGACCCCATCACTCAGCAGACCAACATGGGTAACGTTTTTCTTGAAAGCTCTGATAGAGAGTGTGTGTGTGTGTGTGTGTGTGTGTGTGTGTGAGAGAGAGAGAGAGAGAGAGAGAGAGAGAGAATTAATAAATTAATACAATAAATGTATTGTAATTTATTGTAGTTCCTTGTACTATAGTTTGTTTGTCTTTTTGAACTACATTTAGGAATGCTTTGGCAACACATTTAATGAGATGGCATGCCAATAAAGGTCTGATTGATTGAGCGAGAGAGAGAGAGAGAGAGAGAGAGAGAGAGAGATTGTGTGTGTGTGTGTGTCAGCATAGGTGGGTGTGTTGGAGATGTCCAGGGTCATCCTTTTCACAAAGGAGATGGCTTGCACCATGAAGTCATACAGAGGTTAAGTGTTACACAGAGTTTTCATGTCGGGGTAATAAATAAGTAACGTCTTCTTTTCTCCGTCCCCCAGTCAGTGAGTTAAACGTCGGTAAACAGCCGGGGCTGTTTGCTGTTAATTTTGCTGGCGTAAATTATGCCTTCTCCTCTGGAAACGATAACTCGAGGAAACATGGATATGAGAGACTTTTTGGAATGTTTAGAACCGCCAGGGGACCAATCCACAATATCTGCAGGCAAAGAAAAGCAGAGATCCTTCATTTGTGCTTTGAAATAGAAGAGGGCGGGTTTATTTTATGGCTTCAAAGAGGGCCGTGTTGTTTTCATAACTGTAGTGTGTATATGGCCGTGTCTTGATCTCCTGGCCCCTCTGAGACCCTTACTTTTCTGAAGTAAACCAGTTGATGTTTACAGTTCAATAAGTATCGGTTCACGGATCGCAGCCTACTGGTACCTAGTCTGATCAAACAAATGCAAGGCTACCCCAAGTTGAGTCGGAGACCCAGCAAGGGGAGTATTCCCTGCAACCTGCCAATGGCAATTATCCACAATTATCCGGTAATGAATTAAGTGAAATGATATCATACAGGGATTGCAAGTGATTGCCATGTACACTCATTAGGGATGTGGGCTTGTGACCTGTCGGTGCTGATGGAAGCTCTGTGTTGGGCGTCCCGGGGCGAGGCTGCTGTTGGGAGAGGCGCCTGATCGCCGTCTCTCTATGTGGCGTGTTGCAGGTGAGCAGCAGTATCCCGTGCCCCCACCTGTGTATGGCTGCCACACGCCCTCGGACAGCTGTGGTGGGAGCCAGGCACTCCTCCTGAGGAACCCCTACAACAGGTACCTACTCCTACTGGCCTCCTCCACCGGTGTGACAGGGCTGGACATTCTCATTGCGCTAACTATGTTTTCGGTGGCTTAACACAGAGGTGTTAAGCAGGGTTATGCAGCAGGGTTTTACTAGCACAAAGAACTGAAAAACCCTTTAAAGAGAGGTTTATTTACCAGGGAGTAGCTCTCAAAATTATACCAATGTAATATATACATATATACATACATATATTTTTAGGATCTGAAGTAATTTACAGGACTGCCCCAGAATAAAAAAAACATGAAACCTGTGGAAGTGTTTAGTTTAAGTTCACAAATGTGCCTGGGTACACCAAGCACCCTCTGTGCAGGATGTGCACCTTTGACGACGCCCCCGTTTGGCAGTGGCCTCTCGCTGTAAGGACAACTTTGTCTGCAAAGACGATAATTAGCATTTACGTTAAAAGCTGCCGCCGAAAGTGTCCCGAGACTGAGGAAGGAGGCGGCGAGGTAGGAGAGGAAGGAAGAGGGGCTGTCACAGACTGAGAGTTCCACCAGGGGACCTTCACTCGTGCCGTTGTCATAATAAAGACATCTATCAAGCTGTAGACAAAAAACGGATAGTGTGCTAGCGTACCCCCCTCCGCGGCTATGCTTTGTACTGTGCCTCAGGCCTGATTCAATAATTGCACCAGCATAAAAATAGAACCACAGGAATCGGGCATAACTTGCTGTTGATTGCATTGTTGTTACAGGACAACAATGGTTTCGAATTCTTCTATTCGTACACCAAGCTGGCTGATTTGTAAAAGATTTCAATCTCCAAGGTTTTATAATTGCTTACTCCTTTATTTTATATCTGCCGTTCCGAAGGACAATTTCCACACATTCCTTCTAAAACAAGATTTACACACAGTCCTATTCAGGTTTTATGCCTTGATCCAATGTAAAAAAAAGCAGTGCTGGAAATTAAACCAGAAACTTTTCACTTACAAAGTCTGGTAGCCGTGTGAGAAATCAAATCGACACTTCTAATTTTTACGAGTCTCACATGCGCTGGATGCACGTATATGTTGTGGTTTCCTTGGGGTTATATCTGGACCTGCAGAGTAGACAGTATAAATTCAGGCTAAGCCCTTAGCATACTGCTCTGTCTGCGCAAAGGTCAAGAGCTGCGCAGCTGCACTCAGCAGGCCAAAATAAACTCGGCATGATCTACTACCGATTTCCTTCAGAATTCCTTATCCCGATTAGTGCCTAGCTGTCTTCCAGCCGGAGAGGCCCCGGTCCCACGTCTCCAAGCGGGCCCCAGCTACCTTGCGCCGTTATTCTTACACACCAGGGGCCTGAACCCTCGTCGAAAAAATGAGCTCACATTCCAGGAATGCCACGAACATGCTGTTTCCAGCTGGAGAGAACATAAAGACTCCAAAATAAGGGAATTGCGTTGATAAGAGTGAATGAGTGAGCCGCACCCAGCTGAGCCCATTCCCCAGGTTCTTCCCCCACCCCTCACAAACTGCAGATAGCAACTGGAGCTGGGACTGGGATTCCTCAAATCAAACCTCCAGCCCTCCTCTGATGGGACGCCTGGTACCGGTAGCTCTGTGTGCACTTCGGTCGGAAAGAGACCGGCTCTTTGGGAGGGGATTAAATAAAAAACACAACCACTTATCAAATTCTTCAACCTCGGAGCTAACAGTAGTTTTCCTGTGAGGTAGTACCAGCTCCCCGATGAGTAATAAAACATGGGTGAGAGAAACAAAAACAAAACATTTTTTAAAGAGGCCAGATCAGCCCAGGTCCACACTGTGAAATCATACCATTGGCAAGCGGTCAGATATACTATGTTTTTGCAATTTCCATGAATGGGGAAAAAAAATCAGATGGCATATAATTAGCGATAAACTTGTGAGTTGAAGAAAAGAATTAAGTTTTGACCCAAAGCAGTAGCCATTGACAGGCCAGGGGTCAAACAAAAATAATGGTTCCACTTGATGAAAAGCTCATTTGGGGAGGGGAGGGGGGGGTAAATGCCGCAGAAAGCCAGCTGTGGCTCCATTTATAAATGAGGAGTCAGAGGAGGTGAGAGGGAAAGTGCAAAAAAATTTCTCTCTGCCACAACGACCATGATGGGGTGGACCCCTTCCTCCTACTCGAGCCCCGGGTCGCGGCACAAATTAATTATGGGAACGCCCTGGAGGACACTGCGGGGCGGTGCGTCAGGGCGCCGGCACCGACCAGCGCGGGCCAGTGGCCCGAGTCGCCCGGACCCGGCGAGCCCCCCCCCCCCTCTTGCCTGGAGACCAGCAGAGCCAGACATTATGATTCAGTCAGCATAATGGATGACAGTGTCCACAGCCTGTGACAAATGAGAATCAGCGTGTTTGGAAGCCTAAAGTTAATAAGGGCCCAGCAGAATACCCTCCAGGAATTTGCCTCCGTCCAAAAAGTTCCAGCTCAAAAATATAGCCAGGAGTGATATTACTGTAAGTGCCAAAGAACGCTGTGCGCTGCCTGCCACGTACCAGGTACCACTCTATCCAGCAACTCATGTTGAAGTGTTGCCATATTCAACTGGTTATGCTAAATCTGATGCTTTGAGTTTGGGTAAGCATCTGCCAAGTTAACAAATGGCCCGGGGCTTGGCTTGATATTAATGAATTGGCATTTGGAGTTTGGAGAGTGGTGGGAATAAATTAATTAATCATCGGTATGGATTAATTAGCCGTTACCCAGGATGCATCTGTGTCGGATGCTTTTCCCCCCCAAATAAAGTAAGTTTTGGTTTGGTTTGGTTAAGTTTTTTTTTTTTGTGTCTACTGCACGTTTTTTGTCCTCAAAGGAAATTCATCATATTGTTTTCTCTTTTTATTTTGATCCTGGCAGTGATAATTTATACCAAATGGCATCTCAGCTGGAATGTGTGGCATGGAACCCCGTTAACACGCTGGCATCCACTATCAAGAGGTATGTCGGTCCGACCTGCTCTTGTCAGCTCAAAAGCCATTAATCTACGCCCCAGCCTTCTGATAGGAGGTATTTAATTAAACTACACCTTTGTTGAAGCTTATGATTTAGCGCTGTATCTAGATTGATCAGGGATCAGCGTAATTGCAGTCAACTCCATTTCAGGTGATGTAGACTTGGCAAGCTTGCGTCCTGTCCCAGTGAAGTACTGGTATTCTGGGATGCCATCAACACCCGGGAGATGTGTGGCCTCGGAAGGTGACACGCGGTGATAGCTTGCCAAGTGTTCCCTCCGAAACTTATCACCAGAGCGGGAGGCACGTCGACTCCCGCCAAAGCCCCCATAGTGAGGCCCCCGCCCCTCTCTCCGATTGTACCAGGGACCCAGCACTCCCAACAGACACTGTTTTGTCTGTCTGGGGGAATGTATCCTGTGATATATTTACTCCAGAAAGGCATCAGCCTTGACCGCGCTCCAAGCTGTAATGGAGGAAGAGGTCATCTCCGGGTAGCCGGGACGTGGACCAGCCCACAATGGACCCCCTCCGCTCGGAGAGTTCCCAGAGACCGTCCAAATTCACACTTAGGTTTTGGGAAGGCTTGACCCCCCCCCCCTCCTCCTGCATAGAAGCCCAGACTCGAGAATGACTGAATGACTAATCTTCTGCGAAGTGCAGGGACCCCGGCGCTGAAGCTGTGGAAAATGTGGGCTCATCCCGGGGGACGTGTGCCAAAGTCTTCACGTGTCTTTTTCCAGAAAAATGCCACAGCTCCCAATCTCTCAAGTCCCGGTTGCCATGAAGCCGAGGTGTTTATCTCCGAAATGAACGGATGAATGAACTGTGCGAAGATTTATTCGCTTTCGCAGATCACGCTTGTCCTGTGTTTGGCTGTCTGGACAAAGAAACCTTTATGGAGCGGTAACCATACATCAGGTGGAAGGGGATGAGTCCGAGGTTTCTGCCATTTTTTTCCCAGCGCCAGACTTTTTCAGCATTCGTGGTAGTCTTTCCTGGCATGCCAAGGGTTTAGACATGAGGTCAGTGAAGGAAGACTGGGTAGTGAGGTGTTACTGGGTGATGTGTGGATGAAGCCCAAGGTCTACTATAACTTTGGGTTGGCTATTTCCAGTACTGCAAAGTCTGATCTACGATGTCATTGTTTTATTTTCATTATGTTTCTGATCTTTTAAAAAAAAGAATGCATTGTATATAATGCATTGCCCAATTTATTATGGTGATTACAAATGCCAGTAGTAAGGTTTTTTTTTTTTGGTTTTTTGTACCTCCTACCTATGCCCTCAACTGACAAGCTTTATGATTACACAAAAACGGCTGTCTTTACGCCGCAACAATTCAGACCCTTGTGTAAATTGCAGCAGGCAGTGAGCAAAGAGGGAGAGATTAAAGAAAACATTAATTGATACTCAGACAAACTAGCAGCAGAAACAATTAAAGGCAGCATGGCTTTGTTAGCACAACTCATGAATTAACACTGTTATTAATTACTATCCTTATCAATTGCCATTCCATCTTGAATTCCCTTAAATCCTTCCCATTATGTTTTTGGGAGCAAACAACTGACATACGAGCAGCTCTGAAATAGAAGCTTGGCGCTGGTTCTGACCGAACACCCAAACCATGGGAATGCCACTCGGCTGCCGGGTCAACCAGCTCCATCAGCTCTGCCCCGTCTGGCGCTGGTAGACTGGCGGCGCAGCTCTGCTGGCCACAGAGTAGCTGGCAGAAACTAGGACAGCAAATAGGGCATCATTGAGCTAGTTCAAGTTTCAAAGAGAATGGTCAAGCCCAACTGCATTTTGCGACGACAGGAAGTTGCCACATTGCCCTTCTGGGAGTCTTACCTCTGAGAGGAGGTGAATTTATGCCCAATGGAGCGAGAGGCAATTTGCACTAAAGCAGAAGTTAAGCAGCACTTGGATTTTCCCTGGGCCTTGGACCATGCATGTGGTCGTAATCCAATGCTCTAACAGTTACGCTTGACAGATGTAAGAGGGGGAGTGGCTTTTTCATAACTCAACACAATACTACAAGGACACATTTGCAAACCGGGACCGTGCATTACGTTTTCCAATGTGAACATGAGATAGTTGTTCCTTTGATCTGCCTTTGATCTAACTGGACGGATTTTCCGGTTCCAGTGTGATGGCTGGTCATGCCCTGGTTCCATCAGTAAGATGTATTTACAAGCTGTGAACAATATTAATTACATTATATAGTACGTTTATTATGTTTATTATTATTCATTGCTTTCTATGTACTTGCTAGTGTGCTTGAATATAGGACAAATTTGGACTAACAATTCTTTCTCAGGTTGATCGATACCCCTAAATAAATATGCATGTGTACTGTGTGCATATGCACACGAATATAGGACAAATTTGGACTAACAATTCTTTCTCAGGTTGATCGATACCCCTGAATAAATATGCATGTGTACTGTGTGCATATGCACACGAATATAGTACACATTTGGACTAACAATTCTTTCTCAGGTTGATCGATACCCCTGAATAAATATGCATGTGTACTGTGTGCATATGCCCTCGAATATAGGACAAATCTGGACTAACAATTCTTTCTCAGGTTGATCGATACCCCTGAATAAATATGCATGTGTACTGTGTGCATATGCCCTCGAATATAGGACAAATTTGGACTAACAATTCTTTCTCAGGTTGATCGATACACCTGAATAAATATGCATGTGTACTGTGTGCATATGCACACGAATATAGGACACATTTGGACTAACAATTCTTTCTCAGGTTGATCGATACCCCTGAATAAATATGCATGTGTACTGTGTGCATACAGCAGCTGATGGGATGCCTGATGGGTAGGATAGGATAACCAAATGGTTATGGTGTTAAAAACGTTACGTGCTGAGAACCAACGGTTTCCGTTCCCCCCCTTACAGCCACGCCTCAGGCTACGAAAGCGACCCTGCCACGCCCGTGGTGTACAGCTGTAGCACCCAGTACCGCATCCACACCCACGGCGTGTTCCGAGGCATCCAGGTCAGTGCCAGGGTTCACCCGGGGGTCGCGCCGAATGCCGCTTCCTCCCCCAGCCCAGCTGAAGGCTTTCTTTCACACCGGCTGGGGGCCAAGGTCCGACTTGGGACGGGCCTGCCACGTGCTTTCTCCGCCAGGGGCCTGGCGGAATGAAATATGACTCGGACGGAAAAATGTGACGCGGCACGGCCGCTGCTGCCAGAACAGTGGATTCGTTTAAAAAGTATTTCAGAACGGGCTAGAGAAGAGGAATCGCGTTCAAAAAATCCATTAGCAATAAAGATAGTGTTTCCATGTTTGGGCCAGCTTTAATAAATCACTGGATCTTAATTAATGCCCGTCAGCGGTCTGCAGGCAGAGATTCTCCAGGGAGAGCCCAGAAGACGTTTTAAATGAGAGCGGGGTATTTACTTAGCCCCTTCCGTCTTCATCATCGGTTTGGTTCCGGAGTGAAGTTAAACAGGCTGAGGGTGGAGGATCAGTCCCCCCACCCCCCAAGACACTTTTGAATCTCTACATCCACAATTAAACAAACAAACAAAAGGGAGGAGTAACTGTGACAGAAAACCCCATTTTTGTTTGCAAACAAAGGCAGATGGCTTCAATTTGAGGACTCCGGACCCTAGCCTGACTTTAGAATTAGCCTGCCCATGAGGTCACTCAATAAACGGGGTGGAAGAGTCGTAAAACACTTCAGTAATTTACTTAACAATAACTTCTAACTTTCATTAATTACACCACCGGGGCATAAAAAGCCCATTATGCTAAGCTGCTGCTAATTAAGAGCAGATGGGGACCAGTACTGGATGATACAGAGGAGTTGGGGGAGATTGAGTGCAGAGATAGGGCCTGCCTAACATCCGTAACTAACAGCCTACATTTAAATAACAAATCAGCAACACAGGAGAATTTGGGTGATCATTTTACAGCCAATTCCCGCGTAATGCGGCCGTTAAATGAGACAAATCTTCTTTTTGCTTTAGTCAGTAATAGCGTAGGGCGAGCGGGAGACATTCGAGCTGGCTCGTTTCAGTGTTGTCCGTGGTGCGTTAGACCAGCGTGGCGCAACGTGATTTGTACTGACAGCTGGCTTCCGTAGGGCCGAATAGCCGTCTGCACCTTTCCCTCCCCCCAGACTCTGCTGCTGCGCTCCATGTCCAAAATCACAACCCCCCCACCTCACTGTGGGTCTCCTTCTGCAGGACGTCCGGCGAGTGCCCGGCATCACCCCCTCCATCGTGCGGTCGTCGGAGGCCAATGAAAAACGGCCATTCATGTGCGCATACCCAGGCTGCAACAAGAGATACTTCAAGCTGTCTCACCTGCAGATGCACAGTCGAAAACACACCGGTAAGACCCGGTGGAGGAGGGCGGAGGAGGGCTCTCGGCCCTGATAATGCAGCTTTGCCACAGACAACTCATTTCACACACCAGGATAGGCCAGTCTAAAGCACACCGATGAGCAAGGCATTCGATGGGAGTTTTACTCTCAGCGCAAGGCTTTTTTTTCTTCGGTTGGCGTAATGAATAATTGGGCTACGACAGATTAAGCACACAGCACTAATGTACTTTACAGACAGTCACCCTTACATGTTCAGCAGGACATGCTGGTGTGCTCTAGAAGTTGCAAGTTAGGACTTCCTGTGAGCACTGAACAACCCTGAGGTGTCGGTAAATTTGAGGGTTCGGCTATCATTCCAAGAACCATCCCTTTTCCACGGGATAGATCTGGTACATTAATTAAGAGAGAGGGCCCGTGACCCAGTCAAATATCTACTGCAGTCCTCAAGCAGTAGATTAACCGCGTAATGTGGTTGCTGAGATATTCAGTAAGAATCCGCCGAAACCCAAAGTGCAGGCAAAGGCACCAGACGCAGTGCAGTTAGAGCCAGAAAACATAATCACTCGGTGAGTGTTGTAAACATCGGCTGATAAATTACGGTAAACAGGCACATTGTAAAACCTTTAACACAAACCTCACCTTTCGTTGCCATGTGTTTCCAATTCTGAGGGGTTTTTTTTTTTAATGCAGAATAGAATTATGGCTTGGCTGATTTTATTTATTACAACATATAAATAGGTTTTAGACTGAAACCAAAATAAATATAGGAATGCTATTTTAATACCACTACTGAAATGGGAAGGAAGAAGCTGGGAGGGCCGGTAAGCTCACTAATGAGTGGATGGGGATAGTTTTCTTTGTCTTTGGTGCATGGGTACGGCTTGAACAGCTATCCGTCTTTGTCTGCCTGGCCAGGCGAGAAGCCCTATCAGTGTGACTTCACGGACTGCGGGCGGAGGTTCTCCAGATCGGACCAGCTAAAGAGGCACCAGCGGAGACATACGGGTCAGCACTCCCTCTTCCCGTCTGTCTGTCTCTCAGATGCACACACACACACTGTCTGTCTGTCTCTATCTCTTAGAGTACACACACACTGTCTCTGTCTATCAGAAGTACACACACACACTGTCTGTTTCGGTCTATCAGATGTATACACTCACTCTCACATACACAGTTTTTGACAGATCCCCCCACATTGTCTATGTCTCCCTCTGTCTATCTCTCACAGATACACACACTCTCTCCACAGGTAAACAGACACTGTCTTTGTCTCTATCTCTCACAGATACACACACTCTCTCCACAGGTAAACAGACACTGTCTTTGTCTCTATCTCTCACAGGTATGCACACATTGCCAGTCTCTACTCTCTTGTGTGTGTGTATATATATAATATATATATACATATATACATACATACATACATACATACATACATACATACATAGACATAGACTTTTGCACAGTACTGTACACACACACACACACACACACACACACACACACACACACACACACACACACACACACA
>JAOYSI010009154.1:0-11079 GCA_025775065.1 Hiodon alosoides | reverse complement strand
CCCCCCCCCCCCCCCCCCCCCCCCCCCCCCCCCCCCCCCCCCCCCCCCCCCCCCCCCCCCCCCCCCCCCCCCACTACCACTTTTACCACAGCTGCTTACCACTGGAAATAATACATTTTAAATTACGTTCCCTTTCAAGACTTCCATCAAGTGAAGACGTTTTATAATGTGTGCTTTCCAGCAGGCGATGGAGGAGTTACATGGTTAATTTTGAAATGTATCTTATTGCAATATATTTTATACATCTGCTGACAAAAGACTAGTTTTATATGTTTTGATGGCTGGAATCATCAATATTAAGTTAATATTTTATATTTAATCAGCGTGATAACAAAAGCCCATGTTACCACAGTGACAACTTTGGTACTGCCTTATCTTACCTAAACTGGACATGGCAACATGAAATCATCAGTGTTAAGCAAAACTTGCCGAATATACCATTGTTAACACCAGCAAGCTAGCAAGTTTGCATATAATTAATTATATTTTCCCTCTGTGTGAAAATCAACAACAGCTATATAGACACATACACACATACATACACACACACAAACATAAGTTCCTGAAATCTTGCCTTCTTCTGCTGTTTTTCCTGCAGCGATCCCATGGCAGAGGCCCATGGGCTGTCCAGTTACAGCATTCCAGAGAGGATAACTCTCATCAGCTTCCTGTCCTTGGTTATGCTCATGAGTGTCCTGGGCAACCTGCTGGTCATGGTAGCTGTCTGCAAGGACCGTCAGCTCAGGTGAGTCCCTCTCAAACTGCAGCGTAGCCTGCTGGGTAATCCAAGCAAGGAAATTAAACTAGACCACAGCTATACACAGGCAGGCAGGCATTTCTGCTGTGATAGGATTTTCATGCTCGAGACGGCCAAAATTCACAATATTTTGAGGACGGAGACTTCTGCCCAAATGTCAGCTCACAGTGGCTCGGACACGTCTTGCGTTTCTTTAATTAAAGTGTCTCTGCTGTTAAAAGCCATCCACCACCCTGCACTTCGCCATGTTAATCAAGCTAATTACATCATTTTCCCTTAATCAAACTCCTCGAGGCGGAGAGATGCATCTGGCTTAATAATGAAACAATGAGAAAACAAATGCAGCCTGAGATCCACTCAGCCACTCTCAATCAGAGCTCATCTTTCATTAACTTTCTACTCATTATTTGTTAAGAGCCAACACAAGATGAATTATTGAACCTCCAAGTAAAGCCAAATGCACTTAGCATTTAATTTTATGATTACTGCAATCAAATAGTGCGGCCACACACTTAGAGCACACAAAGCCTATCGTCTGGCTGGAGACTTCCCATAGTTTTAAAAACCATCATAGTCTTCTTCTTGTCCACTTAATATGTTATCAGCCAGTTCCCCAGTGAGAATTCTGTTGTTTTCTTTTCCAGGTGTACTAATCCCTGTTTTTGTCAGCACCCCTATTCCCCCCAGACACTAACCCTAACTGTAAGCCCCCTCCACCCCCACACCCCTAACGCACAGTTGTATTACTCTAACCATTTAAAGCTCAGGATTTCCGACATCTTTAATGTATTTACAGCCCTGAAACATTTATGCCAAGAAGTGTAGCCATCAGCAGGGTATGTGTTGCTGTAGACCATAAGGGGATTATGGATCTAAAACTGTCAATATCTGTCGGGACTCCAGCATAAACTGATCACAGGACAACCATGGAGCTTATCCAATTTAGACTAAAAAGTTCCCATTTTTTTCCCAACCATGTTCACATGAAGAGGAACACTGTCTAAGGCAGTAATGCTATGTGCCCTTTCTCTTAGCTGGCTATTTATAGAATTCCATTTTCAGTGGCTTAGCTGCCAGTTGCCTCACCCTTTGTTTTATTAGTCATTAATGGAGTGCCCCAGCCTGGGGTCTGGCGTTTCTCAAGTGCAGTGAAATGAGGGACTCTGCTCCATTGGCAGCCCACCCCCTGGGTGAAATGCCTACATTTCACAGACCAGGTCTCACTCTCTTACGCTCTCTCTCTCTTCATCTATCACTCTCTCTCTCTCTCTCGCTCTCTCTCTCCACTGGAGGAGGACTGGTGCTGTTTTAACCAGAAAGAATTGCTCACAAACAAGCCAAGAGATGCAAATCCCTAGTTAATATTTTAAAAGTGTGTGAAGGCAAATAATGGCCAAAGAAAGCGGGAAGGGTTTATGTGTCCATTTTAGTGTTCCTTAGAGACCAATGGAATGCCAATGTGAAATAGGCATTTACATAATTATGTGATGGTGAACTTTCATATAAAACAAAATTTTGCTCATTAAATAAAAAACTGCCCCAACTAATTACTAGAAGTGTAACTGCTAAATGTTTTGTTTGTAATTACGTTTTTGTACTTTGACGTTAATGTGGTACTGTCTGCCAAGGGATTGCAGGGAATTCTTATGGGGTGTACAGAACAATTAAACTTGACACATTGGATTCTGGGGCTAAGTTATTTCTCCCTCCATTCCATACAGAAAAATCAAGACCAACTACTTCATAGTATCACTGGCGTTTGCCGACTTGCTGGTGTCTGTACTGGTGATGCCCTTCGGTGCCATAGAGCTTATCTACCAGAACTGGATCTATGGGGAGACTTTCTGTCTGGTCCGTACCTCCCTGGACGTGCTGCTGACAACTGCCTCCATCCTGCACCTGTGCTGTATATCCCTGGACAGGTGAGCAAAGTTGACGCAACGCCGCCATTACATCTGCGTGACAGCTTGTTACAGTGGGAAAGTATTTCCATTGCTTTTGCGCCAGCAATTTTTGGGGTTTGCTTCGAGCCAGTTCTGTGTGTGAGGTAGAATAAGTGCAAGAGCAATGCTGCTCAGTTTTGAACTCCGTGTCTGCGTCGTTCTTGAAACTTATTAGACGCAGAAATGCTTACGGAACACTGTGTGTTAAGTAGGTCTTCCTCTCCTGGGACCATCGTCCCATGTGACCATATTATTCTTGGATGCTATATCCAGTGTTGTGTGCTTTTGAGGCTGGAGGTGTCCAGACATCTCCTGGGTAATGGGCTTTGTTTGGCCTAGGGATTACCTAATTACAGAATTACCTTCAATTATCATGAAAATGGAGTGCTTCCTCAAACACAGTCTCAAAATGAGCTCAGAACCAGTCTACAGGCCATAAATGACTGCATTTTCTCTTTATTACTAGATCTCAATGACCTACTTTATTTATATTCCTAATAGGTTTCAGAGATTAGATCATTTCTCTATGCTTGTAGCACGTAGAAAAAACAAGCTATGATATGCTAATATTTATTGATATTTGTGCTCTATGAACACAGGGAAGTGTTTTGGAAATGAAGTGTACGTCTTTGATCAGCTGAATAAAATGACAGTACTATAACTTAATGAATCACTGAGGGAGTGTAGTAGACCACAACATGTCATGCA
Organism: Hiodon alosoides; assembly: GCA_025775065.1. Lineage (NCBI taxonomy): Eukaryota > Metazoa > Chordata > Actinopteri > Hiodontiformes > Hiodontidae > Hiodon > Hiodon alosoides. Next base: position 7,671 of record JAOYSI010009154.1, on the reverse strand, counting down.
GCAACTCCGCAGTCCAACAAAGCAGTTTTTGGGAAACCTATTTCCCCAACAAACACATTTTTAGCCTGCAGAGTGATTGGCTGAGCTGGTACCATAGGGGACCCTAGCAGCAGCTGTGAGAATGGAATGGCTTGACATGACTTGCGTGAGCGCAGCCCAGCCCTTGCAGGTAGGGAGGCAGGAGTTCAATGTGCTGCTAGTAGTGGGGGGGGGGGTCAAAAGGGCAAAAGTACAGACAACAATGTCTGGCATATTTGGCATCTCTGTGTCCCCCCACCAATTCCCACCTGCTCATAGCTATAAATGGTAAATGGTAATGGTAATGGTAATTTATAGCTCAACACAAATAGGTTTTACTAAGCTAACACATCGAATTGTGTGACGCAAACTGCATTGTTTAACACTTACCTTTCTTTCATCTTTGAGACACAATTATTCACTTTAATTGGTCCTTCTCTGATACGTGGCCCTTTCCTCCACATTCAGTCTTTCTTGCCTCCCGCAGACACACCTGACTCCCGCAGACCTACTATTAACCACACAGCTCTGAGCATGTTGTACAGCATCTGAGCATTGAAATGATGTGGGTCTGTCATTTAAAAATGTGCGAAACATTAGGCATCTTGTCCCCAAACAGCTCTCAGTTCTCATATTTCCCGCTGCTCCCTCAGGCCCTAAACGCTCTTATTTTGTGAATGAGTCTGTTTGCAAGCTCAGTGCGTTTGGGACAGCAGAGGCTAGACAGAGCTATTGTCTGGGGCTCCGACTGGCCTTTTGTTATTCATTTATTTTGGGTCTGGAAGTCTCTGTGACGCAGCAGATAATTTTTGGGTGCCGCAGTGCACAACCTCCCGTGTTCAGTTTCTGAATGGTTTATTAATATTCAGTGAATGGCTCACTGAATTGGCTTTGCAAAATAAAAACGTTCTTCTGGGCTCTTTTTTTCTTTTTCTTTTTTCTGTCCTGCACCGATGTTGAGGGGCAGTGCCTGATGGGGGTGAAGGCCAGGAAGCGAATCTGTGGTTTGTACGGTTCAAACCCCCACTCTCAGTATGCGGAGCATTCAGCTGTCCTTCAGATTCGTTCCTGAGCGTCTAAACGCCAACACGGTCTCCAGCAAGGAATCGCCCCTTACGGAATTTTCAGACTGGGGACCGTAATCAAAGCCAGGCTGACTAGGTTGGGGTGACCAATGACAAAAATTAGTGCCTCTTCGATCAATTTCTGCCACTCATTTGTTTAGCAAGATCAGTGCACCAGATGGGCTCAGCTCTACCTGATTCATTTAATGCAGTGCTGCGTTATCAGAGTGATCAATATTACATGGTCCAAACGGGCCAATGCCTCACCCAGCTCTAAATCAAAATTGCTCAGAGCTAGATACGGGCTAATCCACTATCGGAGAAACAAAGGTCACTCCAACTTTTAGCCTCTGGTCAGCCAATAGAAAAGTCTTTGAGGTAAACCCCAAAAATGTTTTGTTGCATTTTTTTAACCGGAAAATGAAACATTTTGTGAATTATATGAACTGGAGCGATGCTGATGTTAAAGCGCTTGTAAGCGCTCGAACAGTACCTGTGCGTCACCCAGTCTGCTCCGCTGCTCCGACAAATGGGTTCTCCGAATGTAGCTTACACAATGAGTTCTGTCCGAGAGACAGATAGATGTTTTCTCAGGGACTGACGGCAGGCAGCGCGACTTGCGCTTTTCCACGGGAGAGCCCAGAGCTGTTTATCTCAGCGGACTCTTTTATGGACAACGCCTCCATGGGATTTGGGCCACCCCCTGTCAGAGTGATGCCGACAGAAGAGGGGGATGGTGGGCGGGTTGGTCAGCTTGGGGAGCCAGACCCATTCTCTCTGTGTGCTAGACAGTAAGTGAATCAAAATGAAAGGGAAGAAAACAGTGTGTCTGACTGCCAGGGATGCCACACTGTGTGTTCTCGGAGGTCTAATTTCAACCACTCTGTCTCCTGGAGGAACGAATAACAGATGGACCTAGGGGCAAATAGTTTTTTTTAAGAAGCCCACGCGTTTTTCTGATTTAGAGGGGAGTGAGGGGTGGGGTCACTCTGAATGTATACCGCCCCCCGGGGAACTCTTTGCTTCTCCGGGGGACAACTTGACAATGATAGCCATTAGCTGATGCTGTTCCTACAACCTAGAAGCCCTTGCCTAGGCCGTTGCAGTACTTTTCCGTGCTGCACTTTTCTTTGAGGACAATCTGGGATTTCCTTCACAGCACCATTGCTCTCCCTGCTCCTGATCCTGAAGGAAAAACAGATAAAACATCAATGAATCAAAACTGGTTGGCTGCAATTCAGTTCTAAGGTTTCATCCATCGTGCTAAAATGGTATTTAAGATTAGTATGGGAATTTAACAAACTAACCAGCAGAACAAATGCTCCCCTAATAGCACCTAATATTCTTCTTATTTATAGAGATAATTTTCATTAGCGTCTGGTCCAGACTCAGAATTGGCCCCTGATGGCATTCATTCCAGTAATGAATTTCATGGTATAGATTAACTGTGTGGCCATTTAACTGTCAACACTGCTTTAGTTGAATATTCAACTGTGCACCAGCGGAGTTCTCCTGTTGTTAAATATGCCTGCTTTTGTTGCCAGGTGAACAAATTGCCATGAGGAGACCTGTCCTGCCCTTTGCCTCCCCATATATGCTAACACACACACACACACACACACACACACACACACACACACACACACACATACACACACACACACACACACACACACCACACACTCACACACACGGTAAAAAACCGCACACACACACAACAGTGCCCTGGCTAGTATGGGAAGCCCAGATAACAGGGTCCAGGGCCTGCTACTGGGCTGGCCGTGGCGGGGCTGTGATTGGGAAAGATGGTGCTGTTGTGCTGGCTGTGCGAGCAGGAAGGCTGTTGGGAAGATTTTGCCTCTGAGCGCTGCTGACGTGGGAGGAAAACACCTCCCCGGCTTAAGGCCTCACATCTCTCACAAGCACTCCTGGGCCGCAGATGTACTGATCTTGATCTTGTACTGAAACCGGAAAATGGAGCTCTACGCTTTTCAGTGATGTAACCATATCCCACTGGGCATGGGGGGAAAGAATGGGAATCAGCTGGGGATTTGTTTTAGATGTGTATTCCTTGATTGAAGAGGGAGGGGCTTAAGATCTGCTATAGCTATTTGCTGCCTCGTGTCTGTGAGTAGGCAGAAGGCCATTGAAAAAAATCAAATTAAGGTGATTTTATATGGCAATGATGATTGATGATAAAATAGATCAGTGGGTGACATTGTGTTTACAGAAGAGTGTTTACGTTGTTGGTTGTTGGTTCCAGCCCAGGCTTAGTTCCAGCCTCACTGTGAAAGCTACCTTACCTGACTTGATCAGCTATGTAATGGTAAAAGTGAAAGCTGTATACGTCATCCGGTGAAGATAAAACGTAGCAGTTTAAGGTTGTTTTTACGACACAGTGTACTGGGAGCATGGATAGTCTTACAAAAATTTTAGGTTTCTGGCAGTTGTGGTTAACCTTTGGCAATGTCATATTTTCACATGCAAATTAGGTTTGTGGCAAACTTCTGGTGGATTTGCGGCAAACTTGTGGTGGACTTCTGGCTAACTTTGTGGAAAACCTATGGCAAACAATTGATTCTTAATTCTATTTTGCTGCTGCAGGTTTGCTAGAATATTTACTGTTTGCAGCAAATTTGCAACAAATTCATATTTTATTTGTTTTTGGCAAATATATAAAATGTAAAGATACAAAACACTGCTGGTGAAACAAAATACAATTTATTTGATACATACAACTAAATATCATTATGATATATTATAATTTATTATTATTATTGTTGTTGTAATAAATAAATTACATAAATAAACAAGAATATCTACATATAAGTCAAACAAGTCAAAATGAAAAGAAAAAAGGAACAAAAGGTTGAGGGATCTGGATCTGGATAGCTAGCTAGCTAGTTGCTAGTTTGGGATGTTAGAGAAATCTAAGTATTCTGTTAGTTGGTAACTAGATAAACATTTCAACTTATACAAGCGTAATAGCAACTTAACTAGCGTATTAGAAAATAGAGTTAATTTACCGTTTAGTTTGTCAAGATGTCCTAGAGATTGAAAGCAGAGGCGATTCGGCTGTAATTTGACAACTCTGTCCGTAAAATCGAAAATCGACAGTTTTTAGTCTTTAGAAATGCGGCTGGGAAGGAATTGGGAATGGCAGTTTAAAGGTGCATTTTAAATCAATCAAACCTGAGATAATGGGAAAGAAATAAAACAACTACACTGGAAAACTATGAATAATACAATTATTGCCAGAAATGCTATCTATGGCCAACATTGATGGTAAACCAGCTGACATGTTTGCCACTAATGGCAAACTTGTCACCAGAAGTTTACTAGAAGTCTGCAACTACTTGCAACTTGTGGTGAACCAGCAGTGAACATTGTTTGCCAGAAGTGGCAAAGTTCTCATTATTGCCAGAATGTGGCTGGAAGTTTGCCACTTGTGGCGAACATTGGCAAACTTGTGGCAACATTTTTTGGCAAACCAATTTATTTGCTGTAAATCAGCCACAGGTTTGCCGCAAATCTGCCGCAAACATTTTGTTTTTGTAAGGGTAAACTCACTTACTCAATTATTCAGTATGTCAATTAACTTTTCATTTACAAAAGGAAGGGTTCTAAAAGTGTTAATGCACAATATAAGAACTCTCAATGCAAGATGTACACTTTATACACATACAAGTCTGATTAATAAAGGCCGTAATTAACTTCATCATAATTATAATTATAATAGTCATAAAGAATAACTTGTTAAACGTTCCCGCATGCTCAATATGAATGAAACGTGATCTTTTTTGTTTTACTTATTTTATAACCCAATTGTTGCCATTACAATTTTTCTCAAAAATCAAAACAAAGTTTTAAAATGTTTTTATTTTATTTTTATCTTTAAGTCAATTCCAGCGGTGCTGTATAGCTTGTTGAAATTCAAGAATTGCACACACTCCAAACTGCCATTAGAATTTAAACACTGGATTGAGATTCTCTGCTTGTTTCCATGGTCACATTGCCATGGAAACTTGAGTTACCCACCAGTCTTGGGGATTTGTGTTGAAGGACTTGTGTGTATTAAAATGGGTTAGTCTGGACATTAGTGTGAGACCTGAAGTCAAGGATAAGAAGGATCCCAAAAGGGTTGGGCATAAAAGTTTACAGAGTTTAAGTTAACCTTAAGTTCAAATAGCTTTAGTATTCCTTGTTATGCAGAGGCCAGGGTTGTTAGGGTAATGCAAAATTACTGCTCTAACTTGAGGTTTTAATAGATTCTGGATTCCCTTATATCTACTGCCAAGCATCTTTCTTGATACATATTTTCAAAGGTATATGAGTTGTTTACACCAGTGGACATTTTTGCCTATGTGAGGAGGCTTGAAATTTCGTTTGACTCTCATTAATGAAAGCCAAAAAAATAAAAATAAAAAGAACAACTGTCTGATTATATTTAATCTGGACTCATCCCCTTTCAGGAGCATCCGAGTGGTTCAAAATGGAAAAGATGGTACAGTGCACACTGCTAATAAGAAATAATGTTATAGTAATCAATAGCTTTTACAGACCAAAAACTGTGGAACGGAGACATCACTTTACTAACAGTATGATAACATTAATACTTTGCATTTACTGAGCAAGCACTCTGTTTATTATGTTAATCTTTGGCTCGCATAACATGTTATTATGTCAGTAAGCCAAGTACATTACCGCAAAATAAATATAAATTAATTTAAATAAAAAATTTGAAGCTTGCTACCCAGCAGCACCTGTCAATGCTTATTATGAAACAGCAAGTTAACAAGTGTATTACCAGTCACGGCATGGAAAAGAAAGTAATTTTCTATGGGCGAAAAGCACTGTCTAATCGAATCTAATGACATTCTAATGAAAACAAATCAAGGAGATGCCACAGAGAAATGTAAAAGTTACTGTGTAAACTTATCAAAGGAAAAGAGAATGCTGAAAGGTGAAACCTTGTGATGCAGCAAGGTGTCTATGGGAGAAAGCTGTTCTTTTGTATTTCATAATAGGCATGGGCTCATTTTATGCATTTAATGGATGTAACATTTGTATTGTTTAATAGAGTATTTGAAGGCATTTCTTTTTTTTATGATCAACCACTTGACCACAAATGGTCCTGGATGAGTGTGATCGTTATAAGCGGACTGCGTTATACATATGATGTTATGTATAATGGCATATGATGTTTTGTATAATGGCATATGATGTCATGTATAATGGCATATGATGTTATGTATAATGGCATATGATATCCTGTATAATGGCATATGATGTCATGTATAATGGCATATGATGAGAGTAATGTGCAGGACTTGTAGCGAGGCTACCCTGGAGGTGAAGAATGAAGGAAACATTGTCAATTTAGAAGGGCTTGAGCAATTTGGTTTGGGGGGATTGCCTAATGTGTTGCGGTTCTTGTAACTTCTGTGGTGAACTATGCTACAGGTACTGTGATACACAGGGCTCATATGAAAGAGGACAAACTTTAAACACGGAAAGTTTTGTCAGCTAAGAATTTGCGATCTGGCTCATTGACCTTGTCCATGTCGCCTTTTTTCCAGGTACTATGCCATTTGCTGCCAGCCCCTGGTGTACAGGAATAAAATGACACCGATGAGAGTAGCTCTCATGTTAGGAGGATGCTGGGTGATCCCCAGCTTCATATCCTTCCTACCCATCATGCAAGGCTGGAACAGTATTGGAATAAACCATTTGGTGAGTTGGAAAACAAGAAGCCAATCCTTCTAGCTTTCTGTCTGTCCGTTGCACTCTGTTGTGTCCAAACCGTGTCTCCTTTATCAGAACCAAAACATTCTAGAGCCTCACAGACTGCATCTCAGAGCAAAGCGACGATGCTGGTTAATGCAGAAAGAAACCCTTATTGCCTGGCTGTAAATGTTTCACAAACAGATTAAAGTTTACCTTTCTTATTGAAAATTTACTTAATGCCATTTTGCAGGTATGTAGTCGTTTAACCGACTTTCCTAAAATTAGACATTGGGAACAAAAGAAGAGACATTAGTCATTATCTTCTCAGGAAAGAAACATAAAAAATCCTTGGGTACAGATAGGAGTCATTAGGAGTCATTTGTGGCAAGTAAAATTTCGAATAACTGTATATGTCAATTGGCCTAATAATTTCCAGGTAAGCTACTTCAGTTCATTTGATTCATTTTGGGTTCAAAAGAATAAACATCAGAATATTTATGCGCTTGTTTTAGTCTAATTTGTATGAGCATTTTGTTGGAAGAAGAAAAAAATGAGGACCCTTGCCCAGCCCATTTGATAAAGCTTGAGGATTGTTAAATACTGGGGTTGAATAAAATTATATTTTTTTAAATATAATTATTCTGTGTTACGTGAACTAAATTAATTGACAAGTCATCTCTCATGGACTAGCCCAAACTAAGCTATCAGGGTAATTATTTTTGACAGCTTCGGTTATCAGCGAGAGATCTGCCTATTAATGTTACCCCATGTTGTTGTTTTACATACAAGCCTTACAGAAACATATATATATATATATATATATATATATATATATATATATATATATAAAGTATAGCGCTAT
>JAOYSI010009153.1:0-11079 GCA_025775065.1 Hiodon alosoides | reverse complement strand
CATACATACACACACACACACACACACATATACACACACATATAGATATAGATAGATACATATATAAACAACATACTTATGTGACAGTCACCAAAGTGCAGTACTGCCCTCACTACAGGTACAAAGAACCTTCAACTGGCAGTATTAATCTCCACTCCTTAAAGTATTTTACAGCAATCTAACTTCACCCAGTGCCGGCCTGTCACAGTTGAGGAGCATATAAAGAAAAGTCCCAACAGCAGCCTGTCACATATGAAGATATTAAGAGGAGTGAGAGCTGGAGGATACACGAGGGATTTGGTCTGACGCTGGTAGCGAGACACCATCACAGTACAGGCTCCACATCCTCCACCACCGCAGCCAGACTTGGTCCCAGTCAGCCTCACTGAAGAGGTGCTGAGGAAAACAAACTCCCGGGGCTGGTGGCTGCTTTCTGAGGCACAGCCGCTGGATATGCTTTTGGAAAGGCAACAGCCGGCAAGCACCTGGTCGGGTGTAGTCTCTGAAAACTAGGCTGGGACTAAATCAAAACTTTGATAACCCACTTCTCGTACTTAATAAAAATAGTATTTTATAAAAATAGTATTTAATATAGTTTTCTTTTTTTCCACCCCCAACGCATGAAATGAAAAACCCATTAAATGCAGTTATTATTGTCCGGAGGATAAAGTTTTTATTTGGTCTCAGCCCTAGTGTGGAATGAAACATATAAAACTTGACTGTCACACACAATCTACGCAGACTCACTGGAAAAGGCCATAAGAACAAGCAACTCAAAACAATCACCAACAGGGAGCAGCTTTTATTCACAATGTCTCTGAGAGAAAGCCACATTTTTTTCTAATGTTACACTAACCATTCCCAACAGACTTCACTAATGACAACAATGGTGATGACATGGTGATATAGATAATAGATAATATAGATAATACAATTAATTGGAAAAAAAATCAAGGGTTAGGGTTAAAGTTGCCAGATGAAAACACATGAAGTAATGCAAAAATAAATAGTGGCTGTTCCTCCACATTAAAAGTAATCTTAATAAGACTAAGACTCTAGGCCTAATTCTCATCATATGAATTTATTTTTTGTTGACAGTGGAATTAATTTAACTATATGATCACATAAAAAAAAAAAAAAAATTGGGGATTTTTTAAAACAAAATATAGTCTATCCATTTCTCATTTTGTTTACAAGAAGACAATCAGAATTAAGTTAAAACATTATTATGAAGATAAAACAAAAGCGGTTTAAAAAAATATATTTTATAGAATCATTTCTATAAAGCTTTCTGATCTTTCCTCGCAAAACAGACAATATTATACACGCACACACTGAAGGGAAAGTTTTACAAACAATGTGAGAACTTACACGTTATTTCTGAGACTGTTTTAACTCACAAGATTCTGGCAAGCAATCATTCCATCTACTCTGAATGACCTGCCGGTAATATCCTTTAAGATTAAGAGCAAACACTGTCCTATTTCGACAGACTAAACATCTATGGTAAGGATACACTTTTCCCTGAGGTAATGAACCAGCATAGTTTCAGGGTCTGCATTCTTCTCCACAACCTGTTGTTCAAAGAGTGTGGAGTAAAATGGGGTATTAGGCAACTATCAGTGAGTGCAAAATCATTTTCCTGCTGATATCTGGTATTGGCGTAAACAATAAAGTTACTTAAACACGGTTAAAGGTCGTATTAGGTTTGAACTATTGCGCATAGTTATAGCAAATCTATGTCTTGTTTAGTACTGAACAAATAAAATACGTTTCGAGTTTAACAAACAGCAAAACATTATGGTGGAAATTATTACCTTTCTCCCATTAACATAGAACAGTAGATATCCAAAGTCTTCCTTTTCAGCCATTTGAGCGAAGCACCAAATCCTTTCCAACTCAAAAATGTCCCTGTAAGCCCCCTTCGCTGTTAGGTTAGTCTTAAACGTTCCGGTAACGCCCCCTTTGTCATCAGTTCAAATAAAACTATCGAACTGTGTTCCTAAATCTCATTATGAAGTTTCTACTAGTCCATGTAATCTGTATTAGCCTTAAATATAGCAGCCTATGGTGTTTAAACAAAAAATCTAAATGCTTCAAAGTTCTACTAGCCTACAAACTCTGGCCAATTGCACTTCGCAATTTTTAAAATGTAGATTAATGAATAACTGTTAGTAAAACAAAAACATCCCACACAGACAAATCAAAAAAATGAAAATGTTGCAGGTGGTAACCATCTTGAGGGTGAAAAAATAATTTTGCTCAAAAAAGAAAAAAATCTTTGGAAATCGTACGGTGCTATATTTACACCCACGGAGAGATTGACCCAACATATTCCACAGAAAAATGTACTGAATCAAACTGTCACGGACAAATATTCGGACAATTTGCACTTCCCATATCATAGGTCAGATGTCGTCAAATTCAGAAATTTAGTTAGTAAGGCGTTTACATGAACTGTCCTTTAATACTCCGTTTAATAGCTAAACTTTGCTTAATTTCTTTCTCAATATTTAACCGAGAATAAGGCATTTCCACGAATCACGTTTTACTTTGGTAATAAAATCGGAATTGTATGGTGTATGTACTCATGGAACACCCCGCAACTTCTGCCTCCTTATGTCGAAATATAATGAAGTTGCGGATAGCGGAAATAATTATATGGCAAAATGCGAAGAATTTGCAAATGTGTCTCTAACTACGTTTCCATCCAAACTACTGTACTGCATCAACATTTTTACCGATATAGCTGTCACATTACATAATTTACGTCACATGTGTCCTCACACATGCCATCCAGCGCACCGTAAACCTGTGGCATAAGCAGTGTTGCAAATTTAGCGAATTTGTCGCTAGATTTGGCGACTTTTTAGACATGACGGCGATATTATTAATGTGAATGCGACAGAGAGCAAATTTAGCTACTTTAAATAAAATCTGGTGATAATCTAGCGACTTTCTGTTTAAAACAGAATATATTTATCTAAAAGATAATACCTGAATAAAGATATATTCAGTAATACAACTTCCCTCTGTTTCTATAGGTTATAGCAACTGTCAATTTGCAGCTAATGCCCTAGATCCCGCCTATCCCTCCCCCCCCCAACTACCTGCTGTTCCTATAGGTTATAGTGACTGTCATTTAGTATTTTGATGTATAGACTTTACCTACCCCCGAGTTCAACAAATCAAAGCTAGTTATCTAACGCCTCAAGGGCAGATTTCTTCAGCGCTAACCCAAAACTTAAGCGATAATGTGTTTTTTTTTTTTTCAAGGATGACGTCATTACGCACGCCATTTTATCTGCAAAAGGCCAGTTGAACGGAAACGAGCAAAGAGACAACTCATTTCGCTTACTGTTTTTTTAAATGCATTTTTCACTTTGGCGATTACAGAATCGCGCAAAAAACTGGATGGAAGCTAGGTTACTGGCAGGCATTGCTTTAGAATACTTGTACTGCTCACCATGTTTTTTTCTTCTTAATGTTTTGGTGGAAACGGCTCCCGTCTAACAATTTTAATAAAAATCTGAACATAAGGTGGCAGTGCAGTCAAATAAATTCTCAATAACGTATGTGAAGTGGAGAAACCTTCCTTCAAACATTTGATTGAACAGAATGGGCACACCTGATTATTGGTATGTTACCAAATACAAACATATGCAACATTGTTTATTGCAATAGCAACAATCCCAGTCAGACATACTTATAGTGTTAATTTTCCCTTTTCTAGTCTTGAGGGAATTCAATGTGCATTGGTCAGAGTAACTTTTTAGGCTATAACAATGACCCTGAATCGGAAAAGCATTTATGAAACATGAATGAATGGATAAAACGACCCGTTCACCACCGGATGTTCTTCAACCAAAGGAAGTTCACCCACGCCACCCCCTGCTCATCAAATTCCACTGGCTCCTTGTTGCTGCTCGGATCCACCACAAGATCCTCACCCTCGCTCAGTGTACACCCCCAGCAGATCCTTGCGTTCCTCCAGAGCCAGGCACCTAGTGGTCCCTCTCTTACGGATTCAAACATCATCCAGTTGACTCTTCTCGTCACTCCCTTCCTGAGGACGTCAGACGGTCTGAGGTCTGCACTGTCTTCAAGAGGAAACTGAAAACGATATCTCTCCCCCCAAAGGAACCGATTGTTTTATGGATGCTCTTATTTTGTTCGTTGATGTTTAGATTAGGTTGCTCTTGATGTTTATGCTTAGATTATGATTAATTTAATGTGCTTGTATGATTTATGCATGTATAGATATCATGTTATCTCTTTTGCGGCAGTAGTCTATGCCTTTTCACAGGATTCGTCATTAGGGCAAGGCAGCTCAGTTTCTAAACTATGGCACTTTTGTAAGTCGCTCTGGATAAGAGCTTCTGCTAAATTACTAAAATGTAAAATGTAGTAGTAGAAGTATTTTAAAACAAAAGTCTTATCTTGCTTCGTCATTCGACAGAGAAAGAGGGGCAGGGGAGAAACAGAGAGACAGGGAGATAAATACAGATGAAAAAATATCCTGTTAATGAACAAGGAGCACTAAGGAATAAACTCTAAATATTATCTTATTTTAAGTCAGAAAGAGGGAAACGTCATACAGCATCGTACGTCAGTCGCTTATTTCTTCGTGTTTACTCTCAGTCCTTTTTTGTTCTTGAACTCTCGGTTGAACTCTCCCTCCCTGTTTTATCCAGTCTTTTTAGGATCAAGTGCTAGTCCAAAATTTCAAGACGCAACAAGTTTGCTGTTTGCAACTGTTGCCTGGGAACCAAAGAATGTGACAGAGGCAAAAGTGTTGGTGGTCTAGAGAGAGAGTGAGCATAATAGAAATACAGGCATACTTTTTCTACAGTTCTACTTCATGAGTAACTATGTTTACTTAGACAAGTTGTTAATGCCCTAGATACTGGGCGATGTTCCAGTGCTTGGGATGAGCGGTTCTGCTCATAAGTAATAAGAACAGTCAGTTATTATAAACCTGAAAGAAACAATACAAAATTAAAGTTGTACTTGTTTTGAATGCATCTTTTACATGTATCCTCCATTATTATGTAGTTGAAACATTTGCTGCCCTCAGATGCACTCCTCCCTGCATAGTTAGACCTGAGGGATGTCGGCTAATATAAAGCATTTCTGCTACTGAAGTGAGCACAATTAAATTCTGTGTTAGATGGTGGTGCATGCGTTACCAAATATATGCTGGCTGGAAAAATAAATAAATAAATAAATATATATATATATATATATATATATGTATATATATATATATATATACATACATACACTCTCTTTGATGTTTGAAAAATCATTTTATACCTCATGCAAATTAGTTAGTGGGGGGGCTGGGGGGGGGAAACGGCTCATGAAACTAGCACTAGCACAGAAGAGAGAAGGCATAGCCAAGACAATCACAGATTTGAATGGTGGCTTTCATCTTGTAAGCCCCATAATCACTGAGCAAAGAAGCTATTTCCATCCTCTAATAGATCATTTCAAAATCTCGGAATCACTTTTGCTACTTTTTCTGTATATGTCATCTGTTATTACAGCATCGACGAGTCCTTGCTTGATGTCTAATGCTGTTAGATCAGGCTTATACATTTGGATTAATTTTCTTCATTCTTATTCTCTGATTCAATCAAAGGCAACATCTGAGGTCTTTCACAAACCACCTGCACTTAGCCTCTTCTATGGTACTTAGCCTCTTCTGAGTGGGGGAATTATTTTAAGGAGTGACACAACACTCTGTTAAATAACAAGAACTGTGGTGCTATCTCTGCACTGGTTAGCCATTCAGTAAAGCAGTCAAAGGAGAGGGGAAGGCCCAGGGGAAGGGATTGAGATGCTGCAGCCATCAGGCACAGAAGTCCCTGGAAAGTCACAGGGAGAGCTCAGCTCAGCGTGAAAAGCTGTCAGCAGGCTGTCATCCGCACTGCCCTGTCATCTGACAGTGTAGCGAGCACAGATCAGTAATCCAAGTGTAGACAGCTGGCTTTTAGTGTGGTTCACTCTCATGCCCCGCCTGGACAGGTGGTCGGCAACACGTTGCATGTGTTCCCACGCCTGCTCCAGAGGTGTCTCCACGTTGGCAAAGTCGCATTATGCCTTTTTTTTTTGCAAATTATGCGTTTTACATTGTTTTGTGTCGACAAAACTCCTGGTACTTTTACATTACCATCAGTATTACCTCGATTGTCAAAGCGGCCCCATATCATGCTCAAGTGAATGAAATAAAGAAAAAAGTTTTGTTTTTTTTTCCCTATGGCTTCTGTTCGAAGAGAAAGAACGGTTTCAAATTCCCACGTTAAATATGTGTATTTCAAATATTCAGCTCTAGCGTGATTTGTCATAACTGCACAGATTTCGGGGGTTCTTGAAAGGGAACAGCCCATTACTGACGATTCATATTTTGTATTTGGAAGGGAACCGAACTTATCCAGACTCAACTGTGTCATCATTGTCATATGGACTCCATCTCACTGAGCTCTGCCACTTAAAGAGAATCCACATAATTCCTACTAGCTCTTAACCATACCTTTTAAAATGCATATGATTTATGTGAAAATTAGAAGAAAATATTCAGAAAATGTAACATTATACAAATGTTCAAATCCATGTATATTAAAACTCAAGTAAAATTCAATGAAAATCAAAGGAGATTATGGCACATACAAATGTGGATACCAAGAGATCACCACAATAGAATTTTCTTAAGGGTTTAGATACTGGTTCAAGTATCAAAACGGACACTGCTTCAGTAAACATCCAGTTCTATGACTATATTGTATTGGCCAGTACCTTCCAACATCTTGCCTCCGTCACCCAGAATAGCCGTATCCAAGGTTGTGTTTGAAAGCTTGTTGTTTTACTCTCTGAAGAAATACAGTATGGAAGTAAGAATGAGGTTCAAGGCAGATGTTGCAAGAAAAGTCAACGGATACTTTATGTAAACACAAAAAACTGTAAATTTACGTGCAACGGCACTGTTTGCCTATTTTTTTCTCTATAAGTGATCTAATAAACTCTCCGCCATTATTACTGAGTATATCTTAGGCTCGTCTGAAGACAGGAAAACCAATGCATTTATAACATGCCTTCAAAGAGCTTGGGATGTACTCTGCTCTGTTTTCAAGAAGTTCAGCTGGGTGATTACAGGGGATTGACAGGACTCAGATGGATAGGAGTCTAACGTGAAGTCTTGCATGAAGTATAGGAAACAGGGAAACTGGGACAAGAGGCAACACGTTTGTCAGCGCGTTCATTATTTAAGTGTGTAAAACAAAGTTTCGTGCCAATGGACAGAGTGTTGGGTTTAAGTTTTGGCGGATTTAATGTATTTATTTTCAGATAATAGCGGCACTTCAGATGGGAAAAAAAATCACTTTCCTACCACCAAACAAAATCCTAAATTGCTAACCAGATCATCATATTAGACACAAATTGGCACCAGAGGGGTGAAGGCAAAACAGTTTCTGTCCTTTTTATGAAATCTGTTTCTAGCTGTATAACTAGGATAACTAGCACATCCTTGCTCATGGCTGAATAACAAAGTCCATGACTCGGAGCGGGGTGCGATATGATTTATTAATAGAAACATCTTCTCACAAAAAGTCCTTTATCAAACATTTCCATAACACACATAAAAGACAAACCAAAACAAACACATGGAAACTAAACTGCCAGCGAAACTTTGCAGTTTAGTCATTAGTACGGACCAATCCATACATTGTTGCTGATAACCCGTTGACAGTCATCCTGAAAGTTTTGAAAAATAACTGAACTGAGAACTCTTTTGACTACAAAGGGTAGAGTAGAGTTTTGTAGATTTTCATTCAACTCGAAATGCAAAACCTAGACAGAGGTGCAGTAAAGATGTATTTCTCCCGAAGGACATGATGTCAGTCTTACCTGTCTCCAATTTTCCTACAGTTCCACAGAGGAATGCGCCAATCAGGCCTGAAGTGACACTTTAACCCTCTACACACTAGGCCAGAAAGGGCTCAACTCTGAAGAACTCTGTGGGCGATGCAGTTTCTGTGGCTTGACACAATTTCCATCACTTGTTGAGGCCAAATGGAGTACATTAAAAGTAGGCCTAAATCACTCACGCAGGCACTCAATGTAAGGAAGCCTTTGTGAGTGGCTTGACTTAAAGAACAGATTATTATTGCTCGGTGAGCTGTGAGACATGAGGGCCATTTTATAAATTAGGGCCAGATATTGCCTGCAGCAAAGCCTTGTCTTAATGTCACGTAAGATAATATTTTATGCATTAGAGTGTGTAGATCTTTGTTTCTGTTTCTCAGTGAGCAGAAGTGTCTGTTAAGTACAAATCCTCCCAAGTCTGGGGTGAAACGCTCTTCATTTGTAATTACTGCAATATCTATTTTGTCTCATTGCTCATTGCTTGACAGCCCTTTCCTATTTTTACTTGTTCAATCGAGACTTAAAATAGCACATTATGTCGGTATTCTTATATATATTTTTTGCTCCTAGTATCTATTTTCTTCAAGCTGTGTAAATTATATTATTGAATGATTGTCTGCTTTGAACATTTTGTTAAGGTTGCTGATCAACCAGTGCTCATTGCTGTCTCCTCTTCTGTAGCATGTGGTCCAGAACGCCTCCAGTGGAGTGGGGTGGAGTGGAGTGGAGTGGAGTGGAGTGGAGGCCCCATGGAGCAATCAAGCGTTTCAAAAGCGAGGAGAAGCAGATGAAGATTTATGGTTAGAGAAATAATTGCCAAGGGAACAGTGGGGCAAATGATCCACGCAGAGAAAAGACCTGGTTAAGAGGCCTTGTAATTCATGCTTATCCATTCTTTCTCTGTTTGGGGGGGCGGGATAATACACAGTGTTATCAATCACATTAGTGCAAAGGCTGAAAATGGGCTGATACACTTTATGAGGATGCAGGTAGAGGACGCAGGGTCGTCTTCCTTCCACAGGAGTGACGCTGCCAACTGAGATGATACACTTTATGAGGATGCAGGTAGAGGACGCAGGGTCGTCTTCCTTCCACAGGAGTGACGCTGCCAACTGAGATGATACACTTTATGAGGATGCAGGTAGAGGACCCAGGGTCGTCTTCCTTCCACAGGAGTGACGCTGCCAACTGAGATGATACACTTTGTGAGGATGCAGGTAGAGGACGCAGGGTCGTCTTCCTTCCACAGGAGTGACGCTGCCAACTGGGAGATTACATGCAGCATGTGGTGTGGAGTGTACACAGGTGTCTTGGGTTTGATGGACGGTGGCTTGTGTACTTTCCATTAAAGCCCTGGATTCAATGGGAAAACCCATCTGAATGGCCAGGATGTTTAAGAAAATGTAAGCATTGGAAGTGGATTTAGATAAAAATTGTTATACTCCGCCAAGGGATTTAGAGAGAATGCAACGTCCTGCCCCTTGTGTTGTATCTTCATGAGGACAAAACACGCTCAACCCTAAATAAATGGGTAACCTGTAAGATATGTTTTTTTTGTAAGCCGAGATGAAAAAGTGAATTTTCATTTTGGCTTCATCTGATGCAATGCCTTGCATTTAATTACATAGAATTTAATTATATTACAGTGTCGTTTTAGTTGGGAGCTCTGTCAGCACTGCAAGGTCTGAGTGATAGTTCTCTCACCTATTCTCATTCCATGTCTTTTCCTCTTTATTTCAGACAGCCAGCTGCACCTATTCTGAATGAGTGAATTTAAATCAGGGATCTATTGCCTCTGTGTGTATGGCAGCAATGTTTGTCATGTGGGTCCCTAAAAATAAGGCGCTCCCAGGATGAAATAGTCATCCTGTGAATTAGCCTCATCTCAGTCTCATTCTTACTCTCTAATTTAACCCCCTTTAGTAACATCAGTAGGGTGTCTACCTCGACTGCAGGACTGGTGCTGTACAATTACACAGAATTACTGAGTTTGCTTGATCTTTGAGGGATTCACGGCCAGCCAATCCCTTCATTGCTGAACCCAGTTATCAGTTGATCTCACTTAGCAAATTTAATTCACTTTGAGAAGCCATGGGCAGTTGAAGGATTAATTGCCCTGAGTTGGAAATTTCTAAATATTTGTTTGATGAATCTCATTGTTTTTAGTAACTATTCAGGGAGACCTTTTCTAATAGTTCAATGCAACCGTGTGGTCAAGGCTAGGAAAACAGTGGGAGGCAGACACAGATGTGTTCACAATAAATACAATCTTTAAAAAATCAAGAGCAAATTTTATTAACAGTGAGACGAGAAAAACTAACAAACAAACCAAAAAAACACACTCAGAACTTCTGAATAACACAGTCAGCAATTCAACAGCTGAACAAACTGTTTTGGCCTCTTCAATTAGTATTCGCTACCATTCTCTGCTAACCATTTTATCTCCCTCTGAACACAAAATGACATGCTTTTATAGTGTGTTGAGATGGCACTTCCTGAATAAAATGTCAGGAAAAAACACTGTCAATGTTTTCTTACCTCACACATGGAAGCAATGCAACGACTAAAGCAAACCAAACATTGGCAAGTACACTTTCCCTTTAACTTTAAAAACACATAATTATAATTATAAAGTGCATATCATTTTAGTTGCAAACTTCTAGTCAGTTAAAATGGCTGTGCAGACGTACATGTACATTGGCAATTGAGAGTTTGCTCTATTGCAGTCAATATAGAACATTCTGTGGAATAAGATCAAACAGATTGTTATGAAAATATGAATGTAAATGTATCTGTTTTAATGAGCATCTATGAAGAAAAATAGCTAGTGAGAGGCTCACTGTAAGAAAGGAAGACAACCTTTTGCACAAAAAGTACTGAATCTAAAAGAAAAAAGTTAAAAGGCATGCTTCACTCTTCAGTTTTTGTTTTTTCACACTATTCCAAAAATGACAATCCTCCTGTGGCTCTTTGACTAGTAACCAAAAAATGATGAAAAGTCTTGTGTGTAGGCTTGCCTCTGTGACAGACAGAGCATACTGTGGAGTGACACCCGCCTGTAACCTGCCTGCAGACACAGAGCTACTTGTATGAGGTAAACTGTATCTGTCTTTTCCCAACTTTGACACCTCTTGGTAATATCACAGCGACTTC
>JAOYSI010009152.1:0-11080 GCA_025775065.1 Hiodon alosoides | reverse complement strand
AGTAACTCCATTGTTGAGGTAGACCCTGTCTTTGTAATAGTCCTGTAATAATGGTTAAACACCAATAAATACAAGAACACTGTAGCTGGAATTAGTACCATTGTGTATGCATCCTTGTATGGCACAGTCTACCAATCTACACATTGTTGTGTTTCTTTATTTGTTCAGCAGACACTCTTAAGGATGACTTAAATATTTTTTACACTTTGTACAGACTATTCTTTTCTCATGGCTACAACAGCACTCCCCCCCCAGACATCTGAACCGGCAACTTACTGGTTGAAATCCACAAAGCCTCATTGAGTAACATTTTTACACAAAGACACTGATCCTCATTATGGTGGTACAGAATAAATTACTTACCTTATCATGAAACTCCATGCGTCCATGCGTTCCATTTCTATAGGAAGGAAGACTCTAGGTCCACCATAAGAGCTGGCCATCTGGGGTTGGCAGACGCGAGCGGATTCTCGGAGAAGGGCCCTGTAATTGGGCCGCACGCCCAATAAGCTCGACGGCGCATTTACCTTTGCATCCAGGTGCAGGTAGGAGAGACCAGAGGATCACATTTTTACATTTCTTTACCAGGTACCCAGTAAGTACTTTTTAGGTTTTTGTGTGGTCTCCGTTTGAACTATTTATACATTTATTATTATTTTTGTTTTATTTTTTGTGAGAAAGGTTAACATGCCCTCAATGTCAGAAGTTGAAATTAATTCTTCCTGTTCGAGTGGAAAGTCATACATTGCAGGCAAAACCCCACTAAATGTCTTCCAAGAAGAGAAAAGCCTTCTTTATGTTGTCCTCAGGTAAACATAAACACTCAGGCATCGCAATATGTTATACCCACATCCCTAGCAGGGGTTTAACTTTCTAAGATCAGACTCGGAGCATGCACGTGCTTGTCTGAAATAAGTTTTTAAAAGGCAATCATGACCATAGACATGGTTTCGGATAATTAACCCCCCTCTGTGTCATCTACTGGGACCTGCTCTCCGTTTTTGGCTTTTGAGAGGTAGCATATCCAAAGGGCTCTTCCTATCATCAATTTTCGGGCAAAGCGTTATTCCTGCCTGACCTCAAGACAAATATTTATTCATAAGAAATGGAGGAGGAGGGTGAAAATTTGGAGGTGGATGAAAAATGGTTTTAATAAATTCGACCTGCTGTACGGCCTTGGAAGGCCATCATCAAAAGAGTTTGTGTGAATTTCACCTTATCTGATTCAACGGCATTCGCCGGTGCTCTGTGATTGAAAACGACCATCTAACTGAAAACACTTAACATGCCAATGCAAATACTAAAAAAGAACATAAAAACATACACAGTTTAGTAAAACAAATAAATATTGTAATGTGTATAAAATAAATGTATTTTGCTAAGATAAAGCAATAATTAATGAATTATTCATGTATGCTTTTGCTTAAAAAGGCAGAAATGTATAATATTGTTGTAACAGTGAGACAGTGCAAAGCCTAAGGGTGAACCCAGGTGCGGGACATTTATTTTGCAAGAAGGGCTGAGCAGGAGTCGAGCGGGAAGTAGTCAGACACATGGCGTCAAAATCCAAAACGGGGGCAATTCCAGAAGACAGTGTCGAAAAGGTAACGAGGGAGCAGTACAAAAAAGAGCAAAACAGGAATCAGCGTCGGGGGAACAGAAGGTTGGTCTGAACACGGAGAGTCAGGCACTCTCAGAATTGAAAGTGAGTAAACCACAAACAAGACTTTGCACGGAGCGAAGAGAGTGAGGGGTATAGATGAAGATCAGGAAATGGGTCTGAGTTTGATGTGCAGCTGGAGTCTACTACTCCCAAAGTCTACTGCAATCTCTCTCTAACCTGATTCATTCAGGATTTTACAATTTTCTTCCCTTGCCCCACTTCCTAACTTTTCCAGTCTTCCGCCATTCTGGGATTCTCATCACTCTCTGCTCAAAGGGTACCAACCCGCTTTATATAATCAAAATTAAGGTGACAGTGAGAGGTGTGGGGGCGTCCCATGTGTAAGCATTCACCAGATGCCCACGTCACCTTTTGGTATAAAAGAAAAAGAAATTCCCCCATTTAAATTTAAAGTATTTTAATAACGAGCACCTGAACGTGACCTCATTTAATGAACCACACTCAGATGTGTGAGATGAGATCCTGTGGTTGTAGCACCACAGGCTGCCTGTCACTCTGGGGCAGCCAGGGGGCATGTTCACAAGGCTGCCTGTCACTCTGGGGCAGCCAGGGGGCATCTTCACAAGGCTGCCTGTCACTCTGGGGCAGCCAGGGGTCATGTTCACAAGGCTGCCTGTCCAGGCCTGGAATTTTAAATATATGCCCCCTCCGTTGTGGTCAACGAGGACACTGCAATGCAAACATGATAACATGTTAATGGGCCTTGATGCCCCCATTAATTTTTTTCTTGAAAGGACCACTCCTCTGGACATCCACTCATAAAGAGTGCTAGCAATTATCTCCAAGTAATGACATTTCACATAACATTATTCTCACTGTGAAACAGAGGAACCAGTTTTAGGCTTTACAGGGCAGGCTGTACATCACGGAGTTCTTGAAAAAAAGATCACCCACAGACAAACAAACTACTACAATGACAATGGCTTAAATATTGCATTGCCAAACTAAAATCATTTTCTGTTACTTTACCTGACAGCATTTACTTACCCCAGTTTTTAAACCACTCACAAGACAATTCAATTGACAGGCACTTCAATTGACAGTAATTGTTATGCAGTGAGATGTCGACTGTTTGAGTGTATTCATTTGTTTGAATCTCAGTGGAACTGTGGAAGTTATCATTAATAGGCAGATGGGGGTGGGGGGGTGTGTGACAAGAGCAGTTGGGCACTTAAGCCAAAGCTGATATCCTGAACAGAAGCAGAGTAGAACTGCGCCCATCCCTGTCTGCAGTAACGGAGCTTGGTGTGAACAAGCTTGCTTCAGACATCACTCCCAAGAGCCGAAGACAAGAGTACGATTGGTTCCTGGTCTAATAAGCTTATTGTCTTTGTCTTGTCAGAGGTTTGTACCTCGTGAGCGGCTGTAAAAGAACCCAGGTTCGATTCCCAGTCATTGGTTCTGTGTGCTGAAACTTGTTGGTTATATAGTCTTAAAGAACTAAGCTCTTCATCGATTACCTTATCATTCGGTTTTGCTCTGTAGACATCCACTATAATGCCATTTTCCAGCAGTTCTCTTGATCGCCTCTCGGGTGAGAGAATAATTGTCCAATTTTTTCCAATTGGTTCTGGGTTTTCTGTTTTTTTTTTAATTCCCTCTGGGAAATGCAATCTGTTCAGCGCTTTGTGACTAACTATATTTGTAGAAAAGCGCAATAACAAATAACTGATTTACTCTTATCTATGTAAGAAACTAATTACTAAATTATTTATTTGATATATATTCCCTCGGGAGCAGGGAATGACACTGCAAGCCGGGCCTTCCGCAGAATGGAAGGAAACATTTTAGTGGAGCCCGGATACTTTCAGCCTGACATTTCAGCACCGCCAAGTCTATAGAAGAAGCCAAGCTAACCTGGCGGAACTGTAATTGGTACGTCTTTATTTCCGTCACAACACAGAGAAGAGGAAATAGGCCTGTGACAAGCCCTTACCGACTAATGGCAGTGGACACATAAGGGCTGCTGTGTCTCTACTATTAACAAATAATTATTATTTTTCTTTTAATGCATTGATTCTAATGCTCAAAAACAAACCTCAGTTCTCCGGTCTATCAAATCCTCTCAGTGTTTAGAGAAAGACAATGAGAGGTATCTTGAACAGTTATTTCTTTTTAGCGAAACTAAATTTTCCTCATGAACCCAGAAATATCTGAGCAGATATGCCAAATCACACGAGAGCGTCCGTGTCATATGACCGCAATCCTGTAAAAACTGCCGGCCATTACAGTTCATCCTACTTTTTCTTTGCAGCAACCGTCTGAAAGTCTGATGGTTAATATTTCTATTTCAGGCAAATACGATTATGATAATAACCCAACGCACGAAATACTGAACCATCACTAACGGGGGAGTATACCATAGCTTACATAAGGACAGCCACAGATTTTGACACATAATAATTTTCCTAATCGTAGACCTATTCAGAGAGCTCGGTGCTGAAAGAGTCAGTCGTTGGGGCAAGCAATGTAATATCTGAACAAATGAGAGTTGGTTCTCTGAAGCTGCCTGCTGAAAATCCCCATTTGATTACAGAACATTTAACCATTGAGCACTGGTGTATTTTCTGGTCAAAACTCACATTTACCGCATTATATTTAGGATTCAGAGAGGAGAATAGGGGGCAGAAGATGAATAAGAGTGTTGATATCAGCTCAGTGATGACAAATTTAAATGTAGTGGAACAAAGGCTGACCCAGCGTACTTTGATCAGTACATACAGGCGGGTGACAAATGGAAGGAAAAACCAAGTGTCCGGAGGCTCTGTTATGCTGTGGAGGGGCATTTTCCTGGCATGGTTTACTATTATTCCTGGCAGCTATTATAGATCATTGTCAGGTCTACCAACCCAAATATGTATGTCTATTTTTCAGTGCCAGGAGTGAATCACCGACCTATTCATTTAAGAGTGATTAAAAATGATTTTTTTTTTTTTTTACTCTAAGCACCGCTAATAGCGCTCCACGAACCAGAATGCCCACACACATCGTTGCATAGCAGCTGTGAGTTTATTATTTGTCTCTGTACAAAATAAACACATTTGCAACAACCCGTGAAGGCAAGTCATATAGGTACACAATAAGTCACAATGGGTTAGCTGGAAATCATTGTTGTTAGACACAGAACATGCGAATAAATAGAGGGATCTGTGGGAGCCAGCAATGGCAGTGGCCATGGAGCACTCACATCAAACCTTTGTAACAGGAAGAGAAATCTGTGTTGAAAACATCTGCAGCCATAAACCAATACGAACACATTATCCACGGGGGGTGCACACACTGCAACTTATAGTGGCAAACGTATATTATGATCATTGCCTTAAGAAAAGTACTAGTTCAATTTAAAAGAGTATGTTTCATGTGTAATTTTGCAATGTGTATTCCCTTTTAAAAACTCTACGTTGATTTAAATGTCATTTGGATGTACTGGTGTTCGTTGTGTTCACAACCAATCCAACACAACTTTTATTGGGCCACATATAACGATTGCATTTCATTACGAAAAACAAAATATACTTTATCACATGCAACGTTAGTGCAAACTACTGCAATAATTTTGGAATGAGAGAGTTTATAATCACGGGTCAGTTACAAATAGCCTGTTCAAAACCACTGAAATGCGCGTTGTAACTTAATAATTCTGGTATTCATAAATACATTGTACATTTTGTACAATCAAGGGGAAAAACGAACAAATTCATTTATTTTAAATCGTCGTTCCACATTTAAACATCCTGACTTCTGATCATACTTGTGGTGACGTAATGGTCATTTCTGGTGCCAAGTGAAAACACAAACACAGCTGAGGTTCTAGACTGAACTGAACCAGAGATCAGCTAGCCCTGAATGGTACGGTCCACAGCTGTTGTAAATAACAAATGAAAATGTTACAGTTGAACAACATAACACAGGTAGGCTTGCGATGATCTGTAAAGCAGGACCAAGTTGCCATGTTTGTTGCATTTGAACCCTCAAGGTTACGGTTAATCTTCTTTGCTTGCAACCCTATCCCTTTTAAAAGTCCTTCCCAAATGTAGCTCACTATTCTGTACTATTCTGCTATTCTGCTGAGTGCTTTGAACTTGAAAAAGAAAAAAAAAACATAGAGAATATATTAACCTATCTTTGGGAGTTCAGTGAATGTCCGAAGGGTTCCGTGGTAACCAAACAAAAAAAAGAGGCTGACTTTGTGGTAAGATTTCTTTTGTACTGACATCAATGGTCATTCTTCTGGGGCTGAAGGTCATCCTGTAATTATTTGTAGGAAGTCCTATATTATATATATATTATTATACATATATATCCTATATTTGTGACTGGGAGAGCAGAGCGGAGGTGCACCATTGGCAGGGCGCAGGGTGAAATCAGGATGCTTTCTCTGGTTCATGTGAAATGGCCCTAGGCTAGTTCCCAGTGTTGCTATGGTATTGTGAAAAAATCTGTGTGATTATCACCTATATTTGACGCCATGTTATAGATTACCTTGCTTTTGACGGAATAAGTGTAATAAATGGGTACACAGGCTAGAAATTAAAATGAATAATTTCCTGCAGGTGCAAACGTAACTGATAGCACAGACTTACACTCTAAACGTGCTTGAAGTTCCATGGAGATCACTGTGGTTCTCTGAAATCATTATCATTGAATGAGAGCAACTCAAATTTTTACCTGTAATTTAAAAGCAAATAATGTATCCATTCAAGACTGAGGCAATAGAACCCACTATAATTCTAGAACATGTTATCGTCAGTACGGTCATCCATTCAAAATAGTATGCTTTACTGAGTATTTCTATATCGATAATGTTCTGCATCATGTCACTCAAGATCTTAGAGCTGTTGTCCTAGAAACACAGCAATCAGTGCAGTACTGGGGGAGCTCTTTTTGTGTTACATACATATCTTCCCCTTCTTGGACACACAACTGGCAGGTCAATAAGCATGGAGTAAACAACCCGAAAACGTTGGGCAAAGCACGCACATAATTGCGTGAGCATCTCTCAGAAGAGGAACAAACCTTTTTCCAATTCTTCACCTGTTACCATTTGTGAAGCTGTAGACATTTCCACGGGTACACTTTTATTAGCTAAAACAGCATCGGAACACTACTGGTAAGTGACATATAATTTGGTACAGTGTTTCAGTAAAAACCTTTTAATATTACAGTGAATAAATATATGTGGGTGTACAAATTGAGTATGCATGTCTTTAATTCACACAGCCTTTAACTTCTAGAACAAAATATGTAAATAATATATATAAGAAATATTGCCCTGCATACTACTTTTGTAATGTAAGTCAGAATAGGTACATTTTCTAAGAACTGACCTAGGTTTGCTCTTGACATTGACCACAACACCACATAGACTGTTGCCTTATTTGTCGATAGTAATCTGTCTCCATCATGTCCAGTTAAACTTGTTTCCACCTGATGCTGAATTAGGCCATTCATTTTGGGGTTTTGTGTAACTGTGACTACAAAGGTTACATAAACTTTTGTCACCTCATGTTATTATTGTGCGATTCTTCAGCTCGGCTCAAACTTTATGCATGCTCGTTTTACGCCTCAAAGCAACCAGAGGCCCAATGCTTTGGTGCTTGGCTTGTCTGAGCTATGTCTGGCCCTAATCTCAGTCTTTCACTCCTCTATTTCAAAGCACAAGCGCTAACCTCACATTGAACAAGAACCAATGGTTTGTTAGCAAGCTTTTCGGTTGAGGCATAAATATGGATAATACTATCATTATAATCACGTACAGTGAAATAGTACATTGATCCAGCACAACCTGTTCCGTAGGAGCTTTGGTTGGTGATGCATGGGTGAACTGAAACACCTGAAAAGTGTATTCTTTCCAAACAGGGAGACACTAGATGCTCGAACAGGCAAACCATCCCATGAAGGAGAACATTTCAGCAGGGGGCGCAGTCATCCTTATTAATAATTGCTTGTGTTAAGAGACTGGTGGTAATTTAAAAGAAACCAGTGATTGCCTCATTAAACAATAGCGTGACATTTTGCCGGTTGGATATAGTTGGAAAGGAGGTGTGTGAACTCACTGGCATACATGCTGACCTCCAGCCAATGTCCAATGTCCGACCCGGATGTCTGCTTTAGAACGGCCTCCTCCTCCTTAGCTTGTAAGGGCATGACCTAACTGCAGGACAGCAGCAGAAGGTGAACTTCCATGTTTACGGCAGTTATTACAGCAATTTTTTTATCATCTATTATGAAACACAAGTGGAGACAAAATAAGTTACTAGTGCAGCGGGAAACTACAGGGTACATTTCTATTTCAAGTCACTCAGCTAATCTTGGTCGGTAATTTGGTCCACACCAGTAGAGTGAACAAAAACGATCAGAGCTGCAGGTTGGCGGAAGACATTGCAGAGGCTAGGGTTCTCGCAGTCCCAGCCAATGTCTCACAACGTAGCTGTGAAATAGCGATAAACGTTAAAGGAAGGATATGGGGCCGCGGTGCATAGACTCAGGGTGGTTGCAACCCTGTCCAATCAGGATAGGAGTTCTGAAGTAAGTCTTGGCTTGAGCACGGTGCTCTGGGACAGGACGTCTGTTGAACACTCGAGCCAGGAGAGAACAGACCCCAAGCGGAGCATCCGGATACTGACGATGGTGATGGAGAAAAAAAATTTTAATGAAGAAAAGAAAGTTTTTGCAGGAGACTGGTGTTGCCTGTGGTCTGCTAGGGTTCTGCCTGCATCTCTCCAACGTGCCAGAGTGAGGAAGGGCCCTTGAAGTCTGATGAGGCAGCAGTTTCTTTATAACAGGAAAAAATGTCAAATAAAAACAAACCTCCGCCCCTTTATAATGGCTCTTTCCCAAGTTAGCCAGCCCAGTAGGTTCCAATGCGTCTCCAAGGTAAATGAAGCACCCCCATAAAAAAGGCCTCCTTGCTGGGGTGGGAAGGTGTAGACGGCGATTTGAGGAGGTTCGACACAGAGGGATCGGGGTGGTAGGAGAATCAATGGGCCAGAGTCTGTACTGCGCACGCACAGAGCTCGCGAGGGCAAAGTCCTGCAGTCTCCATGGAAACACACCCTAGATGACATTGTCAAACAGCTGCATGGACTGCATGATGTTTTCATCCTGGGAAGTGAGGAGTAAGCACGCACACGCACACGCACACGCGCATGCACACACACACACGCACACGCACACACATCAGCGGAGGGTCCAGAGGACAAAAAGTCATTCTCATGAAACTTGAATGGAAATCTCTTTGAAAACAATATTTTTGTGTGCTGTGATGTATTTGCACTGTTCCCTCTTGAGTCCAGCGTGTCCTTTATGTCTCTGTGAAGATGATACCGATGTGGTGCTAAAATAAGAACTAAAAAAATACTAAGTCTTTGTTTAGTTACTACTGTCAGGGATTCAGCCGGTACCTCCTCCTGACCTCTGCTACTTCCTGTTCATTCCCTGTTTTCTCTGTTGCTATTCCCTGTGCTTGTTTATGATCTGTTCCAGTCTGGGTTTTACCCCTCGCCCGCTACTCCAGCCCATTATCCAACATCACACTTGTCCTGCGTTTCTCGTTGGTAATTTTATATACTTACCTGCCTTTGCCCTGCACTCTTTGCTAGTTCATTCTATGCCGTTTGCTAGTTTGTCCCCACATTTTGTAAACCTCACCTGTTTTGCTTGTGTTTTGATCCTGCTCTGGTTTTTGACTCTCCGATTGCCTGCCCCTTGTACCTCTGCCTGATTAAACTTGCACTAGTAAAAACATCTTGCTACCTGCAGCTCTGTCTGATCTGCTGAGTCCAGCCTGCCGCCATGACAACTGCACTGCTGTTGAAAAGCTCTGGGGCCCCCTGCTGGAGACGTTTTCCAAATGCAGCTGTTCAATGCTGCTCTTTCGTGATCAATCGGCGCCTGCCACTATCTGAGAGATACTGTTCAACAACATTTACACCAGTTGTGTTGCTAACTGCAACATAAGGGACAGCAAACTTTAATGTGCTCAAACCTCTGTGTGTATAGTGGGTTATTTACCTTTTGGCATGATTCAATGAATTCGTCGATAGTGACGATTCCATCATTGTTACGATCCATTTTCTGGAAGAAAAAAAGGGTAAATTAAATAGAGGCTGTTGAGAGATAATTTGGACATCAACATTAGTTGTCAGGCCATCTGCACATGTCTGAGACAAACAGAAAGATTGGACAGGGCGCGACGGGCAGAACATCGGGTCCTCGCCTGGAAGAAGTTCTCCACGTGCTCCAAGGGGGCGTCGTCCTGCATGCAGGGGTAGGTACACTTCCCCATCATGTCGTAGATTGACTTCATGATGTCCGTCATCTCCTGGGAAGCACAGCAGATCAGGGCATGTGACTACTTGACAGACACGCGTCACTCAGTGACACAGCCTTATGTCTTGTCAACGCTGCTACAAGTCAGTCTGGCAGCACTTCGAGACATTGTAACTGTTGACATTGTAATCTGATTGTGAAAATGCACAAATAAAATTAGCACCCTCCCAGCCCCTTAACTGTATCGACTCTCATATCATACTTTATGAGGTAGCCCAAGACACTTTGTGTCAAAAGAATATGGATATCATACCTTTCCTACTAATATTATACCTTTGAACTGTGTCAGTGTCAGTCTCAGTACCCTGAAGGCACCTCTACAGTCACCTTGCACGACAGCTGTGGAGAAAATGATAGCCACATTCTCACGTTCACCTCTCGGGTGATGCAGCCGTCTTTGTTAAGATCGTACAGGTTGAAGGCCCAGTTGAGTCGATCGTTGATGGATCCTCTGAGGATGATGGACAGGCCTGTGACAAAGTCCTGAGATGGGGTGTGGGTGGGGGTTGACATGGAGGAAAGACACAAAGCCATCAGACATAGTAAGGTGGGGGGGAGTCACAGGGATCTGAACAGAGGTTCAGGGTCCAAAGGTGCCCTGAATATCATACCTTTGAGAATGTAAATAATGTAGCCCTAATAAAAATGGACAAAAAATATATCTGTCGCTACAGCAACTGGACAGCTACAGTATCTGCTAAGCAAACAAATAATGTTTATGAAGGAACAGGTCAAACACAGTGGGGGGAGGGGGGCATGTGCAAAACCCAGCTTACCTCAAAACGGACGGATCCATTCTTTTGGGTGTCAAAAGCTTCAAACAGAAAATGAGCGTATGTGCTTGAATCTGGGGGAAAGGAAGAGTAGGCATATTAGTGGAAAAAGTCCATATACATCAATAAACAGAAAGAAAAGACACCTTCTCACTACATAATTATATTCATTTTTAGGGTGGCCATTTAAATGATGCAAAATTTAGATTAAGCATGGAGAAGCAGGACCTCTGGGGGGGGGGGGGGGGGGGGGGGGGGGGGGGGGGGGGGGGGGGGGGGGGGGGGGGGGGGG
>JAOYSI010009151.1:0-11082 GCA_025775065.1 Hiodon alosoides | reverse complement strand
AGTTAATGCTGGTTCTGATAGAAAGGTGTCAGAACACACAGTGCATCGCAGTTTGTTGCATATGGGGCTGCGTAGCCGCAGACCAGTCAGGGAGTCCATGCTGACCCCTGGCCACTGCCAAATGTACCTACAATGGGCACGTGAGTGCGTGCATCGCTTACCTGGAGAACACGTGGCACCAGGATGCACTGTATCTATTCGATACCACCCCCCCAAAAACAGTAATAATAATAATTTTTTCTTTAATAAAAGTAAACAATCGTGACTCTAGGTGCACTAAACACAATTTGCTTATTATCACAAAATGAGGTTTTATGGTTAAAAATGAGGAAATACAACTTTGTCATCATCATTATCTATAATTGTCTGTTGTATTTATGTAGAACTATGATTGACAGACTGTATTACTGCTTGTTTTCGGCAATGAAAGCCTATGAAGTGAATGAAGTTTTTATTTTTTAATGTGATTCAGGTAAGTGCTCTGTACGTTCGGGTTCTCCAAAAAAATTCTTATTATTATGTTTGTGCTTAAAAGCGTGACTTCAGGGGTTTCGGGAAAATACCATGAGTGAAATAAATAAGCACAAATTGGGGGTTCAGAAAATGTAAAAATCAGTTTTTTGGTTTGATAACCACTGAATTTTGTAAATAAATGAACTAATGAATGGCATAATGAAAAACTAAAAAATATTTTTCTCTGTGCTTTTGATTTTTTTTTTAATGCTATCTCGTAGCAATGTAGATCACAATACCACACATGTTGGCACTAAATTAGCTGGCTTTCTGTATTTCACATCTAGTTTTTCTTGGCACATACATTTTTTACTTATATAAGTGATTAGTCATTTAATGATCTACACTAACCTCTCTGAATCATTAAAGAGGTCAGAGGACCTGATACAAATTTGTCGCTAAGTTTGTACCATCTGAAAGCACCGTTTGCATATGGGCTTGGATGGAGCGCGGAGCGCTAAGTTTGTGTGCCTTCTATCTAAACCGTTTACTTTTGAATGTTTGCCTCATTGTTGCTATTTCCACCCGGTGTCCCAAATTGGTGTTTTCGTTATAAAGTTCAGAACAGTTTTTGAAATTTAGTATTGCAGTAGTATGGAGGTAAATGTATTTTGGCAACCTTATTCAGAACCATTTTTAAAATTTGGTATCGTGGTAGTATCAAAGTATCTGTATTTTTGACAACCTTACCTGAGACTGATCGAATTGACCAAGGCTGGCTTGTCTGAGAGACGGGATACAGGATATGTGATCTAAGTTCTCCAGAGGGGGATGGCAGAAAAGATTATAAGATGCTGGAAATGTATCTTTGAGAGCATGATCTTAGAGTGTGATCTCTGAGAGATCAGGCTGACATCAGTTGGTGTATGGCTGCTCTCCTCTTGCACAAGGTTTATTAAAATCTTTTTTCTAAAAACTGTCTCATCTGAAAATCTTATGTTGCCTCTCGAAAAGAATCAGGAACATAATTTTTGAGCTAACAAAGAAAACCCCCACAGTCGCTGTACCCCGTCCCACAGTCGCAGCCGGGAGAGGAAGAGGAGAAACCATGAAAGGCGGAGTCTAGACGGGCGCAGCGATAACAAGGACCAAAGACAGAAATGCAGGTTGGTCAGGTCTGCGAGCACTTGCATGAATTATTACATATGTTACATGCAGAAAGTGTACAGTGAGTTTGTGAGTTTGTACATTAAGGGTATACGAGTGATGCGCCATACTGCAAATGCTCTGAAAAACGATGCCGTATGTTTCCTCAGAAAAATGAGCAAATTGCAATTGTATTGTACTGAAATTTCTCAAATTAATTCCAATAAAAGTATATTACATACATAAAAGTATCAGAGATAAAAATGATAAATTCCTTTATGGATGTACACAAGATTCATGGAACCTAGGGTCATCAGTTGTAGTGTATGATGACAACTCTTCTAAAGTAAAATGGAAGGCTGAATATTAATTAAATATAAGCAAAGCGAAGCCATAATGTTAATTGGACCTATTCAGATGTAAACCTCAACCCCCTTTTTAATTGTCATTTCAGCACAAAATGTTAAAACCAATCCCAAGAGATTGCTGTGAGGTAATGCAGTAAATAGTGTTCTCCCTAAATCAATAATGTAATTTATTCCATAAAAATTATTATATCTCAATCCAAGTCAGATTTAAATGAAGCTTAAATTATAATTTAAATCAAGTTCAACTGAAGATTCTGATGCACAAATATATATAAATATAATTTTAAAAATTCCAGCTTCAAAGAACATGCTAATGTGCCTCCATCCGAAGGTCTCTTTCAGGTCAGATATTAAATCAAGCAATGCAGATTCCGACCCATTCATGTTCTGGAACTTCATAGAGTGGAAGCCCAGGGTGCAATTTATTGCCGTACAATTTCTAATAATGTATGGGATTTTTAATGGCATTGTCTAAGATGATTTTGAGACTACTACACATATCTTCCCAGAGACAAGAAGTAATTAAGTTTTTGATTGATTAAAATGATATTAACAAATTATCTGCATCTTCTGCATTCTTGACTATGATACATTGGTTCTAAATTGCATGAAAAGGGGTGTAGTTACTTGGTAACTTGTTACTTGATAGTGGCAAACTTGGTAGTTATTAGTCAGTGAGGATGTGCTTGCAACAATGTAAAAATCTGTTTCGATTGATATAATGTGTAGGTAACTGTACTTAACTAGTAGCTTCTAAGCATTAATATCTTCAGTACTATGACTAACACACTTTATGTAATATTTTAATAACTTATAATTGCTTTTGTGGATTTGTAAGTGATTGAAGAGCCGTGGGTTTCCCTAGAACCAGGTATGACTTCCTATCCAGACCTTATTATTTTTATTTTTACCTTTTATTCCGTATAGTCAATAGTCAAAGTATAGTCAAAGTACAGGCATGATTTAATATGTCATTAGGTTAACAGGGGTAGGTATATACAAATATCGACTAATAGAACTAAAAGCAGTAATAAAATTTTTAAAATGTAATAAAATCATTAACCAGGGGCAGTGTGGATGCAAGTAATAGAAATGTTATAAATGTGTTTTATATCTGTGAGGGAGGATTACATCAGTACTCAAGGAGGCTAAGCATGAAATATTTCTATTAAGCTTGTATACTGCCTTTTAAAGTCTTAAGCTGGAGTGTTCTGCCATTACCTTTAGTTAAGTTTGCTTTTACTTTTCCAGTTGAACAGTGTAAACTATTTTTTCAGTAGGCAGGTACTGCTGTTTATTACCCAGAATACCTAGACACTGCTTTAATGCATGTAGTATGGTGTAGTGTGTGTGCAGTGATACATGTTCTGTGTAATCTTGATTGATAAGCAATACAATATAGGAATAGTATCCTCTTTGTATCAAGTTGCTAACTCCCCTAGGCACTGAACTCCTTTTAATATTATGTTGGGACTTCAGGTTGGCGAAAGTCTGGCAGGTTAAAAAGTCACATGGTTCTTCAGGTCAGTTTACTGGATTCAGTATTATCCGTTGCTTTAACAATAGAATCCCTCATAAACTTTGGATCTCATTCCCTCTACACTTAATTTGTCCACCTCCTTTAGCACTGCAGCCCACTGTGTCAGAATGTGTTTATGAACTGTTCTCCTCTTCCTCTGTTTCTCCCTCTCTCAACGCGACACCATCCTTTCTCTTTTTCCCTCCCTCCTCTAGCAGTCGATCTCCCCACTGTGAGAAAAAGAGAAAGGTCAAGAAGTACTGGGATGTGCCGCCCCCTGGCTTTGATCACATCACACCAATGCAATACAAAGCCATGCAGGGTCAGTGTCCTTTGTTTATCAGTTAATCATCATTTTTTATTTAACATGACAAGTTCACCTTCATGCATGATTGTTTTGTATTTTTTCCTCCCCTCTGCACAATTGGGTCTCTCTTAATTCTTGAGTTTATTTTTTTTGTTTTGATACATTTCTTTTATTCTGATTTCTAATTCTTTCCTCATCACCTCCAACCAGCTGCTGGGCAAATCTCAGCCACTGCCTTGCTGCCCACAATGATCCCAGATGGCTTGGCAGTGACACCCACCCCAGTGCCTGTGGTGGGCAGCCAGATGACCCGTCAGGCTCGGAGGCTGTACGTGGGGAACATCCCCTTTGGCATCACAGAGGTGGGTAGGTTAGGGTT
Source organism: Hiodon alosoides (assembly GCA_025775065.1). Taxonomy (NCBI): domain Eukaryota; kingdom Metazoa; phylum Chordata; class Actinopteri; order Hiodontiformes; family Hiodontidae; genus Hiodon; species Hiodon alosoides. The sequence continues at coordinate 6,910 of JAOYSI010009151.1, read as the reverse complement.
ACAGGCTACAGATGGGCAACATCCCCTTCATTCTCACTGAGCATAGCACTACTTTACTCTCAGCTGCGACAGAAAATTGGTCTATGAGAACCTGTGCAAGTGGCTTTTTTGTGCTGTGGAAAATAAGTGGAAAATAATTGGTTGAACTCTAAACATGATTACCAAGTTTGCATATACAAACTGTAATGTGACATATTACTAGTTGATTTTCTATGTTTCACCGGATTATAAAAAAAAACCCAAAAGTTTTAAAATAACTGTAAGTCACCTGTGAGGCGGTAAATGGAAAAGATTTGTGAATTAGGATTGCAGCTCTCCTAGCCTTGAATTAAACCTGGAGTAAAAAGGCTGCCCCACCCTTCCGTATACAAAGCTGGTTTGCGATTTAGAGATTAGTTTCCTGGAGAAAAGCAATGCCTACTTTAAGGTGTTGAAGATGTAAGAGGACTTTGTTGAGTTTTATTGGCTGATTAAGCCCCTTTACATTCCAGCTTATAATATTAACTGGGCACCCATTGGTGCCATTACTAGTGCCAATTACAACTACCATTAGATTCTACAGTTATCGAGAAAATATCAGACGGCGTACCCATATGATCTGAGCTCCATAGAGCACCCTGTCCCTGACCAATATCGAACTGCACAACTGGGGAGAGAAAGAAAGTAAATTGAAAGAGACAGAGAAAGAAAGAAAACAGAAAAAACAACATAAAAAACATACCTTTACAGTGCCAGTCCCTAAACTAAATCAAATACATATGACCAATCCCTGAGAAATAGGTAAAACAATCAAATACTCCTCCAACATTCAGCATGTTTTCAAATAACCACATACAGACGTGGCCAAATTTGTTGGTACCCCTACAGCTCATTGAAATAATGCTTCATTCCTCCTGAAAAGTTATTTAATTTAAAGCTATTGCATCATGTATACTTTGGTATGTCACAGAATAAAGCAAAGAAGCTGTGAAAAGAGATGAATTATTGCTCATTCTACAATGATATTCTAAATTGGCCTGTACACATTTGTTGGTACCCCTTAGAAAAGATAATAAATAATAAATGGATTATAGTGATATTACAAACTAATTAGTTTCTTTAATTAGTATCACACATGTCTCCAATCTTGTTTTAAGTCATTCAGCCTATTTAAATGGAGGAAAGTAGTCAGTGTGCCATTTGGTATCATTGTGTGCACCACACTGAACATGGACCAGAGAAAGCAAAGGTGAGAATTGTCTGTGGAGATCAGAAAGAAAATAATTGACAAGCATGGTAAAGGTAAAGACTACAAGGCCATCTCCAAGCAGCTTGATGTTCCTGTGACAACAGTTGGGAATATTATTAAGAAGTTCAAGGTCCATGGAACTGTAGCCAACCTACCTGGGCATGGCTGCAAGACGAAAATAGACCCCAGGTTGAACAGAAGGATAGTGTGAATGGCAGAAAAAGAATCAAAGCATAGACAACTTCCAAAGAGCTTAAATCCAAGGTGAAGGTACGTCAATTTCTGATCGCACCATCCGTAGCTTTTTGAGCGAAAGTGGCCTCCATGGAAGAAGACCCAGAAGGATTCCACTTTTGAAAGAAAAACATAGAAATTCCAGACTGGAATTTGCTAAAATGCATATTGACATGCCACAATCCTTCAGGGAGAATGTCCAGGAGATGAGTCCAAAATGGAGCTTTTTGGCAAGTCACATCAGCTCTATGTTCGCAGACAAAAACATTATTTCAAAGAAAAGAACACCATACAGTGAAACATGGAGGTTGGCGGCTCGGTTATGGGTCGCCAGGTCATGGGTCGCCAGTCGCAGGTCATGGGTCGCCGACAGGATAATGACCCAAAAAGCACAAAAGCACCCAAGAATGGATAAGAACAAAACATTGGACTGTTCTGAAGTGGCCTTCTATGAGTCCTGATCTGAGTCCTATCAAACATCTATGGAAAGAGCTGACACGTGCAGTCTGGAGAAGGCACCCATCGAACCTGCCAAAAGCTGGGGCAGTTTGCTCAGGAAGAGTAGGCCAAACTATCTGTTAACAGGTGCAGAAGTCTCATTGAGAGCTACAGAAAATGTTTAGTTGCAGTGATTGCCTCTAAAGGTTGTGCAACAAATTATAAGGTTGAGGGTCCCATCATTTTTGCCCATGCCATTTTCATTTATTTTATTATTTACATTATTTTGAAAAACAAAATCAAAAGCAAAGTCTGATTTCTATTAAATATGGAATAAATAATGGTGGATGCCAATTGCGTTTGTCAGTTATTCCTGAGGAAATTGTACATTCTTCGTTTTTTTTATGGAGGGGTACCAATATATATATTGTGGTGCAGGGATGGTAGCCCCCACCGCTGCATGCTCCCCGGCGACACCGGCAGGGGTCACCTTCCCTCACAGGAGGAAGATTTAGGACCGGGGACAGCGCCCACCGACCTCCTGGCCTTTCAGCACCGCCGGTCCACGCTCCGCTGTGGATAGCTCCCAGGGCCTCATTAGGTCATCAGGCGGGATGGGGAACACCCGATGACCATTGCTCTTATTGGCTCTCTCCCCACAAAAGGGCTCTGCGCAGCTCATTAAGAAACTCTCGCACCACAGTGATAAACCCTAAATTTTCAATCAGAGTCTGAGGAAGACAACGCCTGCGGCCGACTGAGGGACCCCAGAGCTCCTCCTCAGCCCTGAAGCCCCTAACTTTTTCCCCGAAGAGAACCAGAATTTACTGCCTTTTGTTGATGGTTAAACCTAATAAAACGTATAAAGCCTTTTTTGTTGCCCCACACTCCAGTTGTCTGTGCCTAGCCTTGCTAGCTGTCACTAAAAAGTGTATATATATACACACACACACACACACACACACACACACACTATATGGACAAAAGTATTGGGAAACCTACTTATTACACATACAGGAGTTTTTATGACATCCCATTTTAAATCCATAGGCATTAATATCAAATTGGTCCCACCGTTGCAGCTGTAACAGCTTCCACTCTTCTGGGAAGGCTTTCTATAAGATTTTGGAGTGTGTCTGTTGGACAGACACTTGCCTTCTTCCCATAGTGCATCCTGGTGCCATGTTTTCTCTAGGTAAGCGATGCACACGCAACCAGCCATCCATGTGACGTTAAAGAAACTGTGATTCATCAGACCAGGCCACCTTCTTCCACTGCTCCATGGTCCAGTTCTGATGTGTTCATTGTAGGCACTTTCGGCAGTGGCCAGGGGTCAGCATGGGCACCATGACTGGTCTGCGGCTACGAAGCCCGATACGCAACAAACTACAATGCACTGTGTTTTGACACCTTTATATCAGAACCAGCATTAACTTTTTCAGCAATTTGCGCTACAGTAGCTCGTCTGTTGGATCGGACCACACGGGCCAGCCTTCACTCCCCACGTGCATTAATGAGCCTTGGCCGCCCATGACCCTGTCACCGGTTCACCGCTTTTCCTTCCTTGGACCACTTTTGAGAGGTAATGACCACTGCAGATGGGAACACCTCACAAGAGCTGCAGTTTTGGAGATGCTCTGATCCAGTCGTCTAGCCATCACAATTTGGCACTTGTCAAAGTCGCTCATATCCTTACACTTGCCCATTTTTCCTGCTTCTAACACATCAACTTTGAAGACAAAATGTTCACTTGCTGCCTAATATGTCCCACCCACTGACAGGTGCCATGATAACGACATTATCATTGTTATTCATTTCACCTCTCAGTGGTCATAATGTTATAGCTGATCGGTGTGTATATACAGTACTGTGGAAAAGTCTTAGCCCCCCTAGTTTATTCACATAAATTTAGTCTTTGATATTTATGTTTTGTCTTCTGCGCTAGTGTGTAAGTAGAAAAAAAATAATTTTCGATTTCCAAACACTCTTTTTCCGAAACAAGATGGTGACAGATGATATGGTCTCCACAGAGCCCTGATCTCAACATCATCGAGATGCAAGGCTGACAGCCAGAGTCTGTAGAAGTACTATAGCAAGTTCTCCAAGATGCTCGGAACAATCTACCTGCCGATTATGTAATAAAACTGCTTAACTGTGTACTTAAGAGAATTGATGCAGTTTTAAAGGCAAAGGGTGCTCACATCAAACTTTTAATTTCATTATTTTTTTAAAAGTATCTTCGCTTTACATCATTGTTTACACGTGCCTAAGACATAATACTATGTGTGTGTGTTTGTGTGTATGTATGTATGTATGTGTGTGTATATATATATATATATATATATATATATATATGTATGTATATTCCCTCCTCATTTTCCCCTTTCCCCTCAAAAAAAAAATAAACACGAGCACTATACTTAAGCACTTAGTAAAACCTTCCGTAAATCCATCTACATGAAACAACTTACAACAATAACTATGGTTTAAATGTGTTAATACCAGCTATTCATAATTATTAAATATGAAAGAGAATGTACGAGTTTGCATGTACCTCAATACCACGTTGTGTTCAGCCCTGGTGATGTTCAGTGTCAGGCAGATTTGGACAAATCTTCTTTAAATACAAATCCATCATTGCTTTTGTAGTGTTAAAAATTTTCTCAGTGCCGTTAGAAATGCGTATGCGGACTGGATGCAAAAGGCCATATCTCACCATATCTCAAGTCAAGACAGGCCTTAACTTAATTAAATGCAGCCCTGCGCTTCGCCAGCTCCGCACTGAAATCGGGCTAAATAAACACCCTTTTCCCACAGAATGGAATATTTTCGCTTTCCCTTGCCAAATGCAGAATCTGCTCTTTCACTTGAAACCGATGCACTCTTAAAATAAAGGGCCTTGGCGCTGATCTTCTGTTTGTTTTGGGGCTGATGAGCGGTGTGCACGATTCAGTGCAGGTGGTGAGTCCAGGCCCCTGTCGCCCAGCAAACTCATGGAAGAAGCTGGACAGGCAGCCTACCTCCCTCAATGCCCTCAAGAATGCCAGTGACTCGTAGCTTGTTCCTCCTGCGGTTCTCCAGATCATCGACTTCAGCACGGAGCTTGATGTTTTCCTAGGACAGTGAGGAATAGGCCTTTTCAACTCCACCAAGTCACTTGTCGAAAGTTCATGTAGTCCTTCACCTATAACACACTTCACGGCAGCACGGTTTGAAATGGTGCTCTACCCAACTGGATTTCAGACCTAAGGCTTGCAGTCTTATTTCTTATGACTTCCTTTAAAATCCGCCTGAAAGCTTCAAGCATTGGATAGTTGGAGCCGGGACTGGCAGGGCTCTCTCCATCTGAGTCTGGTTCTGATTAGTGCGTGTTTTCTTGCTGGACCGTTTTGGTGGCATTGCAGGATAAAAATAATTGCAAGTAAGTCAAATATAAACATTAAAGGTTATGGTTGATTTGAAATAAAATAATAAACAAACAAAAATGAAAAAGAATTATAGATTACAAGAGATTATGTTGAGTTGTGGGAGTGCCTGTATTTTGCGTTTACGCAATTTGTAGCCCCCTAGTGGTCTCTCTCCCCAGGAACAATTTTAAATGTTAGGACAACATTAGGCCACTTACTTACCTGCTTGAATGTAAAGGGACAAATTTCTTAATTGTGACCCAGGTATTTTATGTGCTAAATTGTACATCACCCTGGCTAAGAGTGTCTGCTAAATGACTGAAATGTAAAATGACCGTCAAAAAATCCACTTATGTGCCAATCACATCATTCGAGTTTTAATTCACTATATGTGGTTTTCAGCACTATTTTTTTCCACAATATTTCTTTCAGGAATCTATGATGGATTTCTTCAATACTCAGATGCGCCTGGGCGGTCTCACTCAGGCTCCTGGAAACCCTGTCCTTGCTGTGCAGATAAATCAGGACAAGAATTTTGCCTTCCTTGAGGTGTGGATTTATGTTTTTCAGTATTTCAGTATATCTGTGTTTGTTTTCTCACAGTTATTGGTCGGCATGTAGGGATGTACTGTTCACAAGTGTCACAATGTTTAGATGACACAAAAATAAAATAAATAGCGATGCATACTATTAACACAATAAAGTAAGATTAGTGTACATATTTAGGATATACAATCAGAATTATTAGTGTATTAAGAAGGGACACGGTTAATACATTTTGTCTACTCTGCAAGAATTAAACTTAAAAAGGCTGCTGCATTGTTGTGAGGGTCAATACACAAGGCATGTTTTGAGCACACAATCAATTTAGACATCCAACAAGGACTATATATCCCCTATGTGATCCGCTTGCTGACCTGAGCTCTGAGCAAATTTATGTTTTCAACAGCAAGTGACATAAAGCCCAGCGGAGACTAATTATGACTGAAAATGTTGACGGGCTAAATTATTTTATTTTTTTATTTGTAAGTGTTAGGTCCATTTGATCATCAGATTACTACCGTAAAGACTAAAAAAAAATTTCTTTAGGTTTAGATTCAAATATACTGGTTGGCTCAGTATCAACCGTGGAGATAAATCAAACTGCTGTACAGCATTGAATCAAGTTGGAGTTCTGTTACCACTAATGAATATTACAGTCAGTGGCTAGCCATGGTTTGTGGGGTTAGCGTTTGTACACTCTGAATATATATTTATATTTTTCATACTTTCATTAATACCGTTGGCTATGTTGTTTTCCTTCAGTTTATTTTCAATTAACCTGGCCAAATATATATAATATATAAATATTTATATTTATATAATATATAATATATATATATATATTTATATACTATAAAAAAGGTATTTTATTGTAAATAGTTTTGTTTATAAACAATTCATGATGACTAAAAAATAACTAATAAATTGTGAACTATACTTAAATTTCATGAAAAGGTTATATTTTCTTGATTGCAATGTATCGCAATGTACAGTGGGGAGAACAAGTATTTGATACACTGCCGATTTTGCAGGTTTTCCCACTTACAAAGCATGTAGAGGT